>JBAKBP010000350.1:135313-312665 GCA_037953745.1 Lithodes maja
CTAGACTTTCTTAAGTGAGTTGCAGTTGGGATGTGTGTACATGCTTAGATTGATATGCAGGATTCGAAGTTGCATAATAAATCGTAGGAAGTGTCCACCAACCTTTAACTGTCTTCGTGGTGCGATGTATAAGGTGTTGATTTTCGGTGTGAGCATCCTGGGTTCGAATCCACGGACTGCCACATGTGTTTGTAAATTTCATTAATCGATTTTAGGAGTATGGTTGGTTGTTGGAAGGAACATAATAATTGATATTGGTTCAGGAGTAATTTATCGAGAGGACTTCCCGAAGTGGTTAAGGCCCCATTAATTGCTCTTTCCATTCACATATGCATAGCCTACGTGAGTTGCAGTTGGGATGTGTGTACATGCTTAGATTGATATGCAGGATTCGAAGTTGCATAATAAATCGTAGGCAGTGTCCACCAACCTTTAACTGTCTTCGTGGTGCGATGTATAAGGTGTTGATTTTCGGTGTGAGCATCCTGGGTTCGAATCCACGGACTGCCACATGTGTTTGTAAATTTCATTAATCGAATTTAGGAGTATGGTTGGTTGTTGGAAGGAACATAATAATGGAGAAGACAATGCATACTTATTAACTCTTATCACGTGTGCTTTAGTATTATTCACGGTATTGTTTAGCCTAGGTTGTTGCGCAGGGCACAACCGTTGGTGGCTGTTACTTTATTTAAGGATGTACTGTTTTTGAGTTGCTGTTATTATTACTGTTACAGAGTTGTTGCATTCTCGTGTTTTCCATTACAGATGTCCTGCTTTTTGGTGTATTTAAGATACACGTTTCATGTCCTGCCTCTTGCATTATTACAGTTCTATATTCTACGAGCATCTTAGAGCATCAGACGTTTGCAGAAGCTTCCAGGTCTGTTTGCTGTAGGACTAGACTTCAAGTGCTTTCATATAGCATTGAAGGGTTTTAATGTTGAGTTCAGACTAACATTAAACATAACGTAAGCATCTAATCTTTTATTAAATCTTCTATCTATCTATCTATTGCCTGACGCCGTGATCCCCGAAGGGGTGGCCACGAACGAACCGCCCCCATGCACCTCTGTCCCCAGTCAGTCGACGCCCCTCCCCCCAACCAGCACCGCCTTCATTCATGTAGTTCCTCACTCCATCCTTCCACCTCATATTCGGTCTACCTCTCCCCCTCTGTCCCTCCACCTCGCTCTCGTACACCCTCTTAGTCATTCTCTCGCTTTCCATACGTTCCATATGGCCGAACCATCTCAAGTTGTTCCTTTTCACACTTTCCAGCACATCTACCTCCACACCACACCTCCTTCTTACTTCCTCATTAGTCTGTCTATCCCTCCATGTAATTCCGCACGCACTCCTTAAGTAATTCATTTCCACTGCTCTCACTCTTGGTCTGAGTCTCTCAACCAACGTCCATGCTTCGCTTCCGTAAGTCAGTGTCGGGATTACCACACTGTCATGCAAGGACTTCTTCACTTCCATACTGACCACCCTATTTCTTGTTACTGCTTTTAGCGTTCCTACAACCCTCTTCCCCTGTTGTACCCTCTCCCGCACCTCTTCATCCATAGTCCCATCTTTACTCAACACACTGCCCAGATACTTAAAAGAGTTGACGATCTCCATAGCCTGACCGTTCAGCTTCACCTCACACTCTGTGACTTCACCCCTTTCGAAGACCATAACCTTGCTCTTCCCCGTATTTACCTTCAAATTCCGTTTTTCGCACACTGTTCCAAACTCATTTACCAGACCCTGCAACTCCCATTCATTATCACTCATCAGAACTGTATCATCCGCAAGTATAGTAGCACTCAAGGCGTACGATGCTTTACCCCTAGAGTCTTGTGTTGACTATGAGGAGTTGAAAGAAGCTGTCCTGAGGGCGTATGAGTTACAGCCAGAGACCTATAGGCTGAAGTTTGAAGCTGTTCCTAAGCGAAAGGAGAGTACTTTCCAGGAGCATGCCAGAGAATTGTCAGATGCATTTGAACATTGGTTGAGGTCGGAGAAAGCAACTACTTTTGATGTGGTGAAGCAATTAGTGTTGTTAGAGCAATTCCTCAAATGCACTGGCGGTGACTTGACTCTTAATCTTAAGGAGAAGCGACCAAAAACTCTGCAAGAGGCGGCTGAGCTGGCTGACCTCAGGTTGTCATTGATTCGTGGGTGCGGGTCTGCACAGAGAGCTGAGGCAGGTAACAAGGGGTGTACCACTCCACCCCCCCGAATTAATGACACAACCAATTACACATTTAAGAGTACTGGTGCCAATTTTGATCCCAAGTCGAAACCCTTCCCGTTAAAGAAAGGCCAGGGCCCTTCCCCACCTCAGGGGAAGTCCAAGAGCGAAGTGGAGTGTTTCAAGTGTCATAAGAAGGGGCATATTGCGCGCTCATGTCCGAGCACACAGCCTACAGCAGTGGTGTCACTAGTGAGCAACATCGGTGTGTCTTTGAGGTCTTCCGCGTTTCCCCGGGGTAAAAAGTCGGTTGCGAAGTCACAATCGGTGCAGAAGCAGCAGGAGGGCTCGTCACCCGTCCGAGATGCTTTTTGCGGTCATAGGGGGCATGGCACTGTGAGGGGGGCTGGTGTGGAGCATAGGCTTGAGTTGCTGCGTGATACAGGCACTTCCCAGACACTTCTTAAGAACTTCACTGGCAAGCCTACTAATGCGGCTCGGGTTCTGGTGGTTCAAGGCATCAATGCTACGCGGTCTTACCCGCTGGTCAGAGTGGAGCTTGAGGTGGACGGTGTGACACGGGAGTTGGATGTGGGTATTGTGGAGAAAGTGCCAGTTGAGGGGTCGACCTCCTTCTCGGCAACGACTTTGCGGTGCCTACTTCCGAGGTTCCACCCTTAGTCGTTGCCGAGAGGGCGGCCGACACGAGTAGGGAGGGGCAGGAGTGGGTAGAGAGGTGTCAATTGCAGCAGATGGGGTGTGTTGTTACCAGATCTCAATCCTCTCAGGTGTCACAGCCTAGTCCTAAGGTTTCAGACCAGCGGAGGAAGGGTCAGAAGGAGAAGGCCAAGGCTGGTGGTCGGTTTGAGTGTTTTGACCAGCGGCACTCCTTGGTGACTCAGTACTTGCACCACTTTTAAGGTCCGGAGTGGCTCCAGAACCTGTCCCACCTAGTGACATGGTAGGGCATCACAGCACTCCGCGACAGAAGCATTCCCAGACTAAGCAGGCAAGGCTTGAGCAGCCCAGTATCGGGGGTGGCCATAAGTTGCTCCTGGAGCATTTGGACAGGTTGGCACCCTCTGATATATGTCGGTTGCAATTAGAAGATCCTGGGCTTGAGAGTTGTAGGAACAGGGCTACAGAACTCGATGAGGACAGGGATGCAAAGCCGGGAGACTTCTTTCATGTTGGTGGAATTCTGTATCGGCGTTTTTTGGATCCCATACGTAGTTGGGATGGTGGGATAAGAGTGGTCGACCAGTTGGTGGTACCTGAAAAGTGCCGTGATAGCCTGTTGCGGTTGGCGCACGATGTTCCGCTGGCAGGTCACTTGGGTGTGAGTAAAACGTTGGCCTCGTTGTCTAGGTTGTTCTGGTGGCCGGGCATTAAAGCACAAGTTTCGGCCTGGGTGGCGATGTGTGGTACCTGCCAGAGGGTGGGAAAGCCGAACCAGATCATACCTAAGGCTCCGTTGCACCCAGTGCCTGCGATCGGGCCTGCCTTCAGCAAGGTTATCATAGACATGGTAGGCCCTCTGCCTCCCACTAGTGCGGGTAACAGATTTTTACTAACCATCATGGATGTTTCCACTCGCTATCCGGACGCATACCCGATGAGAAATGGCAAGTCCCAGACTGTTGTGCGGAACCTGCTGTTGTATTGCTCGAGGTACGGGTACCCGCAGGAGATTCAATCGGACCAGGGCTCAAACTTCACGTCCAACCTCTTTAAGCAGACAATGCAGTAACATGGCATCAACACGGCTGTCTCTTCAGCTTATCACCCAGAGAGTCAAGGGGTGTTGGAGAGATGGCATTCCACGTTGAAGAGCATGTTGCGGTGCTACTGTTTGGAGAATGGGAAGGATTGGGACCTGGGGTTGCCGTATGTTTTGTTTGCTGCACGAGAGGTACCCGGTGAGAGTTTAGGGTTCAGCCCCAACGAGTTGGTTTTTGGGCATCATGTCAGAGGTCCTCTTAGCATGGTGCGGGAGATCTGGGAAGGGACTGTGCAGCCATGTTCTCTGTTGAAGTATGTCCTCGAGAGTCGAGACAGGATGCTGAAAAGCCTAGAGTTGGCAGGGAGAAACTTGGTGGGTACTCAGGCCTTGATGAAGGATCGGTACGACGTCAAAGCAAAGCTCAGGGAGTTTGTGGTTGGGCAGGAGGTATTGGTCTTGTTGCCTCTAGCAGGCCATCCTCTGTTGGCCAAGTATGTCGGTCCTTACAAGGTGGTGAAAAAGTTATCCGACCTTGACTACCTTGTGGCTACTCCTGATAGGCGAAAGAAGAATCAGCTCTGTCATGTGAACCTGTTGAAAGAGTTTGTGAGGCACCCACCTGAGCAGCCTACTGTCCCTGTGTTGGTCTGCAGCAGCCAGGGTGGAGAAGGAGAGGGGGACAGTGAGGCACGGGTGGAGGACAGCTGGGATTGTAATGTCTCGGCGGATCAATGGGCGGGGAATACGAGTCAGGTGACTGTAGAGGGGCTTGAGCACCTGCCTGAGCAACAGCGTGCAGCGATCCAGCACCTGTTCTATTCATACCCCTCTGTTTTCGCCGAGCACCCAGGCCTCACAACTAAAGTTGAGCACGATGTAGACGTTGGAGACCATCGCCCCTTTAAATCAGTACCCTATCGTGTCCCTCCCATTAAGCTTCCGGCTCTCAAAGCAGAATTAGGCTACATGTTGGAGAGGGGGCTGATAGAGAAGGGGCGGTGGGATGGACATCTCCCGTTACACTGCAGCCAAAACCAGACGGCAAGGTTAGGTTTTGCATTGACTTCAGACGGTTGAACGGTTTAACCCCCACCAATGCCTACCCTCTTCCCTGCGTGGATGACAGCGTTGACAAGATCGGGCATGCATGCTATCTGACCAAGGTAGACCTTGTCAAAGGCTACTGGCAGGTGCCGTTGTCGGAGCGGGCGAAGTTGGTGAGTGGGTTTGTGGTGGATGGGGCTACTTACCATTGCAACGTAATGCCATACGGATTGAAGAATGCACCTGCCACGTTTCAAAGCCTGATGAACGAGTTAGTGGCGGAGATCCCTAACTGCACCGTTTATCTAGATAATGTAATCATATTCGATGATGATTTTGACAGTCATTGCGAGCACATCGGAGCATTGTTCAGGAAGCTGAGTGAGGCTCGTTTGGTGGTCAATCTGGGCAAATGTGATTTTGTCCGGGCTACTGTGCAGTACTTAGGTTTTGTGGTAGGGTTAGGCCAGGT
This sequence comes from Lithodes maja, assembly GCA_037953745.1. Classification (NCBI taxonomy): domain Eukaryota; kingdom Metazoa; phylum Arthropoda; class Malacostraca; order Decapoda; family Lithodidae; genus Lithodes; species Lithodes maja. The sequence continues at coordinate 140,738 of JBAKBP010000350.1, forward strand.
GTGCCCCCCCCCAAACTAAGATACAAGCTATCAACCAGTATCCCAGGCCGACCACCAAGCGACAAATCATGAGGTTCTTGGGAATGATCGGATATTATCGGAGATTTATCCGCGGCTACTCCTCGGTGCTGGCTCCTCTGACTGACCTACTTGCAAAGACTAAGAAGTTTGTGTGGGCACCTGAGTGTGAGAAAGCATTCTCCCTGGTGAAGCATCTCCTGTGTACTCACCCCATACTCAGAGCCCCAGACTTCTCGCGACCTTTTCAGCTAGCGACAGATGCTAGCGGTGTAGGGGCTGGGGCCGTCTTGTTGCAAACAGACACCGAGAGCGTGGAACACCCAGTAAGCTTCTTCTCTAAGAAATTCAACTCGGCACAAAAGAATTACTCAGTAGTCGAGAAGGAGCTTCTGGCCATTGTGCTGGCGCTCAGGCACTTTGAGGTGTATGTTCCCGCCTATGGCCCATTCATGGTGATCTACACTGACCACCACCCTTTGAAGTTCTTAAATCAGTTCCACAACCGGAATATGAGGCTAACCCGATGGTCCTTAATGTTGCAGGAGTATAACTTAGACATCAGACATATTGCCGGTTGTGACAACGTGATAGCAAACTGTCTGTCAAGGGTGGAGGACCCAGGGTAGCTCACCACAGGTGTGTTGGTTTGAGTTTGGAGGAAAATTAGGCTTGCCCGTGTAGCTGCAAAGCCGCCCAAAACACTATTAAAAAAATTACAAAAAAACTTACATAAAAACTCTTTCTTTTGATAGTATAAAGTGTGCAGTATGTTACAGCAAGAATCTAAGGCATTCCGAGTTTTATACTTAGTAGGCTAGGCTTTGGAAAGCTTGCTCGTTGAGCGTAACATTGTTGAAGTGATATGATTATTTTTGGGGAAGTGTGTATTTTTTTTTTTTTAACCCTCCCGCCCCGGCTACGCATTACATAAATATTCCCCGAAATCCGGGTGTTTTGGCCGAAAAACGTCTAGGCTAGGCTACCGTATCATTGTTACGCTGACTGCTTCCCGCATTCCCGCACATCCCCAAGCGTAGCTGTGTTATTTACCTGTAGAATGGCGTTAAGTAGAGCTCTCTAAGTCAAGTGCTTGATTTGTGATGATGATTTCATTGGAGATAACTTTATGGCCAAAACAGCCACTTTACACTACTTTTCGATACTTAACAACAACATACAGGCACACACGAACAAGCGACGCTCTCCTTCTTGTGGCCGGAGATGCGGGGTGTCGGTCCAGCCGGCTGTTGTTTACATGCGTCGGACCGACGCCTCGCACACGAAGCTCACAGGCTTTCAAGCAATGGTACAATGTTGTACCACCCGGGTTCCTGGGGGCAAAACATAATGGTACACACGTGTACCACCCGGGGTTGAAGGGTTAATAATAATGTGTTTTAACCCGTCCAGCCCCGGCTAGTTTTGTAATGTTTGTTCACCAGAACCCGGCCGGTTTTCAAAAAATGGTTTTATTCCAGAAACAATAGCGAATGGGTTAGGAATAAAGGAAAAAACCACGAAAAACCGCTCAAAAAGCTTAAAGAATGGTCCTACAGAGCCCCCGAAAACGTATTTTACAAGAGTAAAAAATTGAAGGCAATTACCCCAAAAAACCAGGTTATTGCGCGCTCACGCGCACGCATGTGGACTTTGAGAGTTTTCAACCATCGGCACGGTTGCGTGGGATACGTACACAGTTCATAGTGAAATGGACTATGATAGTCGTAGAGCGATCCTCTTTCTTTCATAATATTTAACACCTAACGAGCGGCCTAGGCGGTAAATAATATGAGGAGGTCCGTGCCAGAGGGGCCAACTCGCCACATTTTCAAAAACAGCGCTCTAGCTGGTTCCCGCTCTGTGAAATTCTTGGGAATCATCTGGCAAAAAAAAACATCCGACTTTCGTCCTTATAGCAACTGCACATAGGGTTGAGCATCCCTTGTTTTTGCTGTTTGGCAGACCGTTTATGGGTGTGAATCTGGGTAGACAGAGAGGCCAACTCGCCAACGCGCTCAGCTAATGAGAGCGCGGCTACGACGTGGGGAATTAAATGGCCGCCCGCCCGACCACTCACAGGCGCTGTATGAGACGTGCTTCAGTAGTCACGCTCAAACCGAGTTAGAGTCCACACACGAGTGACTACCTCCGCTACTTTAAACATCAATAACTCAAAACTATACTCGTGGCGAGTTGGCCCCTCTGGCACGGACCTCCTCATATGTAGCCACCAGCGGGGTGTTTTTACCCAAAATAGGGCTGTTTACGTGATCATTTTCATGCCTAAATAAGACCTAGAGCTTAAAACAAGTATCTATCCCTGAAAGGGCATAAACAGAGCTTTCCAATGACACCCCAACGATCCTTGTATGACCGCTAGTTTTCTTGCAACAATCGTGCAACACGAGTGCAAAAACCATGTAATTCGGTACTTTCCCTAAACAATTCACTGTGTAGCGAGTGTGAGAGGGTGGAGGAGGGTGGGATTCATGTCAGTTGGTCCACCGCGGTGGTCTGGAGCAGTCATACGCTCGCTACTCTCCTGCCACCACTTGTCTCTCTCTCTCTCAGCAACATTACGTGCTGAAAATGCCACACGACTTATGTTGTGAGCCGCCACATAGTCCAAATTTCTTTCACTCGACATATGATGCGCGCCACCAGTTAAGGGTTAAGTTGTCACAGACAGTTTAGTGTTTGCCTTTATTCTTGTCTGTGACACCAGGAAGTATTTTATATCATTGATAGTGTTATAAGATACGCAGTGTGTTAGTTGCAATGAGAGAGATAATGGGGGAGCGAGGTGTAGTGCGTGTGGGCGCGCTTCCTTCCCGGCCGGCCCGCTTGTCGGTGAGTGGCTAAACAGGGTCACGTGGTGATGGGCTGGTCTATCAGACTGAGAACTGAGCGATCTCTGCCATACCCATAGCTTACTCTGACTGTTCCTTTAACTTATATATTTTCTAGATCTCAAGTGACGGCGTCTTTTCCGTGGATTGACCTCCCAATCAACCAAGATTGGAAGCTAAAGCGTCACATTTTTCCCTTGCCCCTCAACTTTCTCTTCATAATTGCTGAGGGGCACAGGGCCCTGGGTGGGGCTTTGGTTTCCCGGGCGTTTCCGCACCCTCCTCAGCTCCCCGCCATGGAGTGGCTTCGGTCACCCAGGCTTTATTGTGGTCGGCAGGGATGGTTCTGTGGGGGCGCTCGGTTATGGCCTTGGAATTGCTCGGGGCCTTGGGGCTGTTCGGCCAGGCAGCTTGGGGAACAACAACAACAACAGGGTCACGTGGGCTTTGTGTCCTTGTGACGTAGTGGCCTGTGGTTGGTTGCAGCTCTCCTAGCCCAGTGGACGGGCTCCTACTCTTCTGACTCCCTCACAGCACGGCGCCGTGAGGTTGCGTCTACTTCCCTTTGCATTCTGTTCCCCAATAACCACCTATACTACTGTTTCTCTCTCTGAACTTCTTCTTTTCCATACTTCTATGCTTTGCAGTTAATTACCCATCCCTTCTGGTCCCTCGCAAGCGACATTCACGGTCCGCCAGTCGTATTACAATCTCCTGCTCTCAGCTATTATTATGTACTAGCTTAGCAAGGTTTAGAGTCATAGATTTCATACTGTAGGGTGCTTTTCAATATTGCTTGTTCTCCTCCATTATTTAATGCTAGACTGTGGTGGGTATCTGTTGTCGTTGTCAGTGTTGTGTATACAGCTCGCTACAGCCTATACGACTTCGACGGTGCTGGGTAGCCTGGTGGCCATCCCTTTTGGATATTTCCTTTGCGAGTGTAGCATTGTGCTGGCAGAGGGCTTTTGCCTACTCCTGCCAGTATATTGCTAGCTCTTTTCTTGGCTTCTTGGGGAGCGTCAGGGCAAGACCAGGTACGAGAGACCTGGACTTACCAAGAGAGCCTCCCGTTCATTAACATAAGATAGGGAGATATACTTAAAGGGTGGCACTAGGCTGGGAGCATGCTTGGCTCTACCTAGTTTCCCATACCCTGCTACCACAGCTAGACTTTCTTAATGGAGAAGACAATGCATACTTATTAACTCTTATCACGTGTGCTTTAGTATTATTCACGGTATTGTTTAGCCTAGGTTGTTGCGCAGGGCACAACCGTTGGTGGCTGTTACTTTATTTGAGGATGTACTGTTTTTGAGTTGCTGTTATTATTACTGTCACAGAGTTGTTGCATTCTTGTGTTTTCCATTACAGATGTTCTGTTTTTTGGTGTATTTAAGATACACGTTTCATGTCCTGCCTCTTGCATTATTACAGTTCTATATTCTACGAGCATCTTAGAGCATCAGACGTTTGCAGAAGCTTCCAGGTCTGTTTGCTGTAGGACTAGACTTCAAGTGCTTTCATATAGCATTGAAGGGTTTTAATGTTGAGTTCAGACTAACATTAAACATAACGTAAGCATCTAATCTTTTATTAAATCTTGTCATAGTTTATTTAAGCTTTGTTAATACTTGAGAGCATTTTATTAACGTAATTACTTCTTGTTGTTTGCAGGCTTTGCCATTGCTGGAAAGCCTTAGTAGAGTAGACTTATCCCTTGTTAATTGATACCCCGTTATCTAGTATATTAACTCTAGAGGGTTTATGTGTTTTGTTCACCGGCTTAATAGTTCAAGGGTTTGGAATTAGCGTACCATTGTTGCATACTTAGCCTATATTGTAGTCCAATACTAAGTGCCCTTGTTTATTCAGTTGTGCCGGTCGTAACAATATTCCCACCGCACTATGGTAGCCTAATGTTTAAGTGAGAGGAATGAATATTCATGGGGCACAGATCATTTAGAACGGCCTCGCTACAAAATATCCCTGAACCTACTGATAATCTATGTTTGTATTAATTTCACCACAACACCAAACACCTCCAATGGAACTAATGAAAGCATATATGTGATACACCAGGATTCGAACCCTGGTTATCACACACAGATTTTTAGACACCTTAACCATTACACCACCAAGACGGTAAAAAGGTTTATGCACTCGCCTACGACTTATAATCCATTCTCGAATACTGGATATTAATCTAATCATGTTCATATTCCCACCGCACTAAACAAAAATATAGTAGTACCAGTAGTTCATGTACTAGGAGAAGCGACTGCAACAATTGTTTCATTTATATACAAGTGAAAGACAAAATGGTTTTGGGAAGGCTACATTTTTCGAAGAAATTAAAAGATATGAACTACCATGACAATTGAATGGGCACCTATTATGGAGATGGAACTAGAGCAAGAACTAGACAAAGAACCAAAAGGCGGAATTATTTCCCAAGGTTTGTAGATGTGGAATGAAGTAGACTAATATTTGGCCAGTAAGCGTAGACATTTGCAAATTTGTTGGTATTACTTTTGTACTGTAGTCGAGTAATTTACAGTAAGTTGATAATGATTAATTAAAAATGAAATGATGAAAATGGTATTATTAATGATAATAATTATAATTACAATGATTATAATGCTGATAATGATTATATCAATGATGATGAACATGTTAATGATGGCAATGACAATGATGATAACGAATGGTGGTGATACAATTGATGAAGATGGTGATTTCTGGTTAATGACTACCATTAACCTTATGATTGAAGTGTAAGCATATCTAATGACTACCATTAACCTTATGATTGAAGTGTAAGCATATCTAATTGTAATATCAACGTTCATCCGAGAGGCGTCAACTATGTAGGAAATATTATGTAGTTCAACGACTTTCAACGTAACTGCTATGCAGTAAAATATGCGAACGATTGTATACAATTTGCGCATAACCCGGGCTGCAGGGATGGTGGATTGGGTGCATAGATCAATAGAACCAGACCAGAAGGCTGGAATAAAATAGAAAAGAAGAGTAATTGAACAGAGCAAGAACAAGCTGAGAAGGGAGAAGTACAGCAGAAGACTGAAAGTTCTCGGGCTCAACCAAGTTGCTTCATTGTGGTATAGGCCTATAGGCCTATATATTTGGCAACACTGCGATTGATTGATGGCTGGAGTAAAGTTGGAATGTAGAAGATGTTGGCTTATAGCCAGGTGGGTCCGTAGTTTGGTGGTAGTGGCGAGTGGTCTGGAGTGGTCAGGTGAACGTTGTCGGCAACATGTCAGGATGATTACCCACACTCGTTAATATATTGTAAACAATAGATCTAGTGACATACATGGCAACACCGCACCAACGCACACACGGGGAAACTAAATGGCTATACTCAGTACGAAGCTAGGAGAGTGTGAGCATATCGCGCACGCTGGTGAGAATCTTGACTTGCTTGGAAAAGGGAAGAATGGAGAGGAAAAAAACGAGAGAAAAAAATGAAATGAAAGAATAAATTAATATGATGGAAGAAGGAAGAAAGGGAGATGGGTAAGGGGGAGGAAGGATAGAAACGAAAACATAGAAATAGGAAGACTGATATAGAAGAAAGAACAAAAAAAAGAAGGAAGACAGAGCTAGAGCCGTGTTCCAGAAGGTGGAGTAAGGGAATATAAGAAGACAGAGAGAAGGATGGATATGGAGGAAACAAGGATAGAGATAGAACGAGCAGGATTAGGGAGGAAAACAGAGGATATAGATGGAGGAAAGATGGATAGAAAGGAAATATAAAGATATAAATAAGATCGAGATGGAAACAACATACTACAGAGAGAAGCGAGCATACAGAGAGAAACATGGAGGATAGAGATGAAGAAATGACGTATGAAGAAAGAAAGAAGGAAAGAGAGGGTAGAGAAAGACGATAGAATCGAAGGAGTGAGAATCGTCTCCTAGAGGATAGAGAGAGAGAGGAAACAAATATAGATATAATAATATTAAAATAAAAAAGCAATAAAGGGGGGAAGCGAGGATAGAAAAAGGGGAAGAATAGAGAGAGCAGGATAGGGAAGGAGGATATAGATATGGATGAGAGAGCGGAGGAGTTAGGTCCATCTCTCAGGATGTGTTGAGTGAGGGGAAAAGGAAGAGACAGTGCAAATTACGAGTGCACCTGACCCTGCTAACCTGGCAAACTACGGGTGGCCATATCACCCCTTTCCGTGGTCCAGTTAGTACAAAATGTTCACATTCCGATTTAAGATCGGACTATATGCGCCGATCTCAAATCCAAGAACTTGACAAGTGAAGCAGCGGCCTGGAACGCCGCCATTAGGACAAGAGACTGAAACTGCACGTATGTGTGGAACACTCAGTCTTAAAATGTTATGTATGTATGTATGTATGTATGTATGTATTCCTATGGTTTTAGAACATGTATATTCTAGTTCTAAAAAAACAATATATATATATATATATAGTTACGAGGTGAGCTTCGGGGAAAGCAGATGCTCTAATAGCTTAGCCCACAGCACTGTCCAAAAAAGAAACACTGTGGCAAAATGACAATAATGCTGTAATAATGCACTCAACACTGCCCACCGTACTACACTAACCCTGCAACAGAAACCTCTTAATTTTTTTTTTTTTTTTTTGAGACAATGAACTGAGACAATGAACGGAGGAAGGAAAAACACAGATAAAACAAAAAGGTCCGTGTGCCTAAAGGCATCCTCCATTCATAAAATGTTTGTAACAACTGGATTTAAACTTTTGTAGATTGTAAGTTTGTGGAAAGCAACTCGAGGGAAGTGAATTCCAAAGAATAGTAGTTCTAGGGATAAATGAATTTTGATAAGCAGAAGTTCTGCATTGTGGAGGAGAAAGTGTAAATTCATGGGCGCTCTCAGCTGCCCTAGTTCTACGGGGAAAGATGTGGAGAGGCGGCACAATTGAAGCAAGTTCCTCGGAACAATTGCTGTGAAAATATCTAGAATAATGCAAGGGATGCAACGTTGCTTCGTATGGATAATGTAAGAAGGTCCTGTGTGATTGCAGGGTTATTGATTAATCTAATAGCTTTATTTTGAATTTTGTCCAACTGCCTCAATGCAACCACTCCACTTCCACTCCACAGAGGTGAACAGTAATCCATCTGAGAACGCACATGACTTTTATATATTACGGCCAACTGCTCGTCAGTGAAGAATTCTCGAACTCTGTACAGAAGTCCCAGTTTTTTAGAAGCATTCTTAGCAATGCTTCTAACATAATGTGTCCAGCTCAAGTTAGTAGTTAATGTTACACCGAGAATGTCAATACTAGGGGAAGTGGGAATATTTACATCATTACAAAATATATGGGAGTCAGTGAGATTCTGTCGGTTAGAAAATTGAATGTACTTGGTTTTCTGTGCATTAAAGGAAACTAGATTCTTTTGTCCCCATTCATTAATTCTAGAAAGGTCCTGGTTCAGAGAAATTGAAGTGTTTATTTTTGAATTTATAAGATCGGGTTGGGTGAAAGAATTGGTAAATGTGAAGGAACTGTGGAGTGTTGAGTCATCTGCGTAGGAATGTATTGGATTATGAGTGGCAGATATGAGATCATTGATATGAATGAGGAACAGAGTTGGGGCCAAAACTGATCCCTGGGGAACACCAGCATGTATTGAGTGAAATTGAGAATAAAGGCCATCTACCATTACACATATTTTTCTGTTATGAAGATAAGAAGAAATTAGTGGAACTAATGATGCAAGGCCGTAGTGTGACATCTTCGACAATAAGGATTGATGCCAGACTCTATCAAATGCCTTTGATATATCCAGTGCTATTGTATGTGTTTCTCCATGTTGGTATGTAGCTTGGTTGATTTGATGAGTAAGAAGGCAAAGAATGTCTGCAGTTGATCGACATCGTCTAAAACCATATTGCCTATCACTGATTAATGTATTATTCTCAAGATGCTTAATTATGTGATTATTTAATATAATTTCAAAGACTTTTCCAAGAGTGGAAGTTATAGCTATTGGTCTGCAGTTTGATGTATCTGAAGAGGCACCTTTTTTAGGAACTGGATGGATGTTTGCTTCTTTCCAGGGTACTGGGAAGCATATGAGTACACAGACGGACAAATTTTGCCAACACAGGAGCGAGCACCAAGGAGCAATTCTTAAATACTATTGGAGGAATTTCATCTGGACCAGGAGCCTTATCTACAGAGAGATTCTTCAAAATAGTGTTGACATGTCTGGTGCGGATCTTAAGTGAGGGAATTTCAGGCGAATTAAAATTAAGTACAGGGACATCTTGATTTATTTCATCTAAGGTTAAGTTGGTGGAGAAAATATCCGCAAGAAGGTTAGCTTTACCTCCTGGGTCACTTACAAGATTGCCAGTCGGAGATTTTAATGGTGGAATGGATGAAGCAGTAGTGAAGTTGGATTTGAATGAGTTAAGAGTAGACCAAAATATTTTGTTATCATTTGGATTATTTAGAAGTTTATTTGCCTGTTTGTGGAATTTTTTTGATTTAGTTAGGTTTAATACAGTTTTGGCATGATTTCTGATGTTTCTAAAGTAATTAAAGGCTTCATGTGTTTTTGATCTTGTGTATGCATTGTAGGCTATTGCTTTTTGTTCAGTTACTCTAGCACAATTATGGTCAAACCATTTAGGTGAATTAGATCTTTTACTGTACTTTTGATGAGGAATACAAGTTTCCATTCCAATTTTTACAAAATCTTGTATGTGGCTCAAGGTGGTGTGTGCATCATTAGAAAAGAAAGAGGTCCAGGGAATATCAATAAAGAAACCTTGAAGACCCTCCTAGTCTGCCCTATCATAATGCCATTTAGTCACCAAAACAGGTTCGGAGTGGGAAGGTGTGGTAGGTGATAGACAGGTGGCCTGTATCAGACAGTGATCAGAAGATCCAAGCGGGGACCTCACTGTAACATCATAATTTTCTGAATTGGTTGTTAAAAATAAGTCCAGTAGGTGGGAATTATGATTAGGATTATCTGGTACACGGGTGTGTTGGTTGACTGGTTGAGTGAGATTAAATGAGTCTGCAAATAGCTCACATTCAAGACCAGCATCATCAGTCCTGGCTGAATGAGTGAGCCATTCAAATTTAAGTTGAGGACACTGAGTTGTGAGGACAGAGAATAAAAAAAGACTGCTCTGGAGGAGTATTTGGGGAACGGTAGATGCAACATATGTATTTAAATTTACCAGCAGAAATTAATTTGTATATAGAATAATCAAAATAGGGACAATTGAAACTAGTGACCTCCTCCAGCCTCCAGAGCAATTTCAGATTTTGCGAAGCAATTTCAGATTTTGCGAAGCAACATACACCTCCTTTAGGTCTGAAATTTTGGAGCAGTTGATAACCTGGAAAATTAAATCTAGACGTGTCAGATGTGGATGTTACTTGAGTCTCTGTCAAAAAAAGGAGAGTAGGGGATTCTGCTTGAAGAAATTGATGTACAGAATTGATGTTAGAGTGAAGTCCGTTTATATTGCTAAATGACTAAAACACCAAAACATGCAGGTTCTCTAGGAAAAGAGGTTATCTTCCTCTTTGCTCTATTAACCCTTGTCTAGCAGGGTGTTTTGGGCTCATTTGGGCATATTCAGGCCCTCCTGAATGATCAATCAAGTATCTGCATGAAAAGAAATGTATTCAGCAAAAAAATAGGCGCTAAAAGCTTCAAAACGAGCTACGTAGCACTCGTGGTTCTCTTGCAGTCGTGCCACGAACATGGGAGTTTAGCGTATAGCGGTATATTTTTCCCAGCTATGCTCACTACTGGCTACACTGCCGGCCTCTCGAGAACACAGGGAACATGAGTTAATGGGCGGCGGTAAGCCCTGGGAGTCGGCCGTCTGGCCCGCTGCGCTCCCGGCCATTTGCACTCGATTTTAACCCTTTAAAAGCCTTAATAATGCTCCTAACTTGCTGCAAATTGGTGCACGACTTAAGTCGAGCGCCGCCAATATGGGGTTAAAGCAGTAATAAAGGAAACGCAAAAATATCTACTGTCCCAGAGTCGGGGCCTATCCGACTCGGGTTGATAGTGCTAGTAGTATTGCAAGAGTACTTCTAAGATTATTCTAAACTGAGCAAAAGTGCCAAACCATAATACTGCTACACTCCCAGAACAATTCATATCATGCCCAGTCGCTCAGGAACCGAGAATAATACGTAACAAAACCATGGAAAGAGTCCAACGCAGTAGCCTAATACATGAGACACAAGGGTTGATATCTCAGTAGGTTGGTGCTGGCTGTAAAAAAGCTAGTCTAGACAAGCCAACACCAAACCACTGTAGATATCAACCTCAATAATACAAAATATAAACAAACAATAATAAGTCACAATGCAGTAGAATAAAGGAAAATAAATGGAAGAGTAGTGTGAAGATAACATACATGAATGCCAGTATATGCAATACTTATAACTAACACAATGCAGACACTTTAAAAGCTAGCTAATAGGGTTAATGTAGAAATATTTATAATCAGTGACTCCAGACTTGCTATGCTACTATGTAATAGGGAACAAACGAATATATGCGGTTATTAAGGGATCTAGAAAGCAAGCCTACCACACACAGAGCAGTGCGTGTGGTCGATACAATGTCAGTCTCGGGTGTGAGCTACTGACGCGGCCGAGGGAGTCCCGGGGCCCGCGTGGGGAAGGAAGGGCTCCAAGCGCCGCCAACATACACATTTAAACTAGGTACTTTTGCTCTCACTAATAACATAGGAGTAATCAAACAAACATATGACATCATTGGGTAACTTATGATAAGCTGAAAATAATCCCAACAGGGGTAAACACACTAAATAATTATACTCCTAGCTGAACGGCAATGTTACTGTAGGGCGCCACACTGACAACACGCTCACACATGGGAACAAAGGGAAGAAAAACATAAGGAAAAGGCAGCTGGTCTCTCCCCCCCACACCATAGGCTACATGCAAACTAAAATAACACTTGCAACTGAAATAACTAAAAGTTCAGTTGGAAGTGACAATTTATATATATATATATATATATATATATATATATATATATATATATATATATATATATATATATATATATATATATATATATATATATATATATATATATATATATATATATATATATATATATATAACACACACAGTATTTAAAATAATAATAATAATAATAATAATAATAATAATAACATTAAATAAAGTATCGTCCAATGCCAGTAAAATTATTGTGTTATGCCCATTGTTAAAAAAACAACAGTGCAAGCAACCTCAATACCAACGATAACAACAGCAGCCGCCATGATTAATATCACCAGAAGCGAGAGCGGGAAAGCACATATAAACCACCCACGAGCCTTACCTAAGGAGCGTTCTAACCAGGAGGATTCTAGTCAGACCTTCTATTCACATCTAGGTGCTCTCTCATCAGAGAGAAAGGGAAACCATCAATGCCCTTGCTGTCATAGGAAAAGATCCCGACCAACCAGGAAGAGTCATGGCTATGGCAGAACATGCAAGAGAAGACCCTTTTCCCACACAAGGTACGAAGCTAGCTCTCCAGGTCACTCAACTGGATCCCAGCATAAATTCGATACTTGGTCTCCTCCTTAGTTTGTTAATAGGGGTAATTATATGCTCGATGCTAGCATAGTGATTTGTGCAACTAACCAGGGTAGCCTTTCGTTCATGAGAATCACCTCTCCAATGCCTGCTGATAGAAGTGGCTCGGTACCTCCTCGGGATTGTGGTCCGTTAACTTTCCCCGTCGAGTCCCAGGACAGAGAAGAAAGAAAACACCTAGCTCCTGCACGTAGAGAGAAGCCCGTCCGTGAAACCACCCCTGCTCGCCAATATACCAGAAGTTCTGTTTCTCCACCCTCGACACGAGGAAAACATATCATGTTTGAATAAGTGTACATTTTTCTCTTTTTCGTAGAGCTTATTTTGTTTATTGTATAAAAACCCTTTAGGTAACACAACACACCCCCTATTCTTGCCCAATTATATTATATGCTATACGTACCACTGTGCCGACGTTGTAAATAATATAATACAATTACTTCACCATTTTAACACCTGTGAAACATATCTTTGTACTAATTCACAATAATTATTCCTGAGAAAGAAATTCTTCCTATTATAACAGACCGTGCTAGAGCATATTATAAAGACACAGTCGAGACCGGAGAGGAAACGTTAACGAACGAGATACTAATATAAAGTGTGTAGATATCCAAGTAGTGCGATCCTTGAAATAGTAGTAAATCTATCTAATACGCAACTTGTTATTTTCCTTTGTAGTAAACGTTTACTAAATATCCATAGGTGTATGATTATATAATCTAATTGCCCAGGTGTTGAAATATTTCCATACTTTAAGATCGCCATGTGTTAGAGTTTACTTGATCAGGCCTAGATCCAGACCACTTGTAGACTCCAGATATACCTCACTACTCATTTATGTTATTCTGTTGTTTGTATTATTATTGTGTATTAATGCTGTGTGTATCTAATTGTGTTATTCCCTCCTGTGAATATAATAATGTTTTGTACTATTAGTATAACTTGATTTCCTTGTGTTTATTAGTAGTTGAATAGCACATTCTTTTACTTCTTCCTGTTGAGTGAGACGCACAAAGACCAGAAATATCCTAGCATAATAGATTGGTTTTGATTTTCCTGGACGCTGTATGAGTTAATAATGTGATATAGACGATATGTTGTATATTTTCAGGTTCGGATTCCATTTTCCATAAATCCTTAACCCCTTCTGTACCGGCGACGTCTGCTTAATTTGATTCTAGCTATATTTAGACGCTTTGATGAAGTATAAGTATATAATTAGTGGAGGTAAATAGAATTAAAGCAAGTTTCACAGCTTGCTTTCTACAACCTTTCCCTGATCGTTTATTTTTTTTTTTGTAGCACAAGTACTCTGTTTTATCAATGTTTAAGTTTAATTTTTTCACACTGAAACACTAAATAGCATTTCCTGCTTTTTTTCGTGGAGCTTTCCGTTTTAATTTAATAGTATTCTAAACTTGTGGGATCAATTAACGACATTACATTTGAGTTTATGTTTTACTCCCTACAATAATTATATATAACAACTACACAACACATTTGCAAGTTAGAATCCACAACCATATATTTCAGAATAGTGTATTTCATAATCTTTATTATAATTCATGTATGACTGATTAGTATCAATCTTTACAAATGAAATATTATTGTAAGCTATTAAATATACTACTAATAAATAAACTAAATTAAAATTCCCCCTTTGTTTCTATACAAGCCTCAAAATGCCCGTAAAAGAGGTTCATTTTAAACCTAGTAAAGGGAGGGAATTGTTGGTTTTCACCAACCTCAACTGCGAGGCACATGCTAAATGGCTCAGTAACCCCTTCTCTACCGGCGACGTCTTTTGTATTTTATTTCAGGTACATTTAGGCGGTTTTATGAAGCTTAGGAAGGATATATGGTAGCTAATAGGATTAATTGAGATAGTCTGTAGCTTTTAATTGGTAGACGTCCTTCCAAAGCTGAATAAAGTCGTCTCATGGTAGCCAAAATAAAGTGAAGAAGATGTAGTCGGTAAAGAAGGGGTTAAGGGGATCGTCCACCCCTTACTTAGAGAGTGTCAAAACATTTAGTTTGATTTCAATGAGATTAGGCACACAAGTAGAGGTCTATTAGGTATTATCACATATCAATTTTCAAGAAATTATTTCAATTAGTTTTTGGATTAGGACAAAATTATATGTAAAATCAGGGTGAAAGTAGGCTTTACTAGAAATCTATCTATTTCTACAAATTTGCTTGTATATTATTGTTATTGTGATTAACAATTACGCTGCAGGCATATTTCCGCCATATTAGGACTCATTCAGGCACTTCTGATGGATTAGGCAAGTGTCTAAATGAAATGAAACTAGAAGAAAATAGCTTCAAAATGACACCAAAATGAGCTTCGTAGCTCACCGGCTTCACCCGCAGCGCTACCATAGACATTCACTAAAATCAGCAATTATCGCAATTGTCGTGCTATATTTGCCTTTGGCAGGCACTGTATATCTCGTGGGACTCTGACTCAGAGTCTTCTGTGCCGTGGCCAGCTGGCTGGGGGAAGTACGTGTGGCCTGCCATGCTCCCGCTCCCTCCCACTTGATACTACAGGCTTTTAAGAGGCTTTAAGAGTCTGTAAATTGCTGTAAATTGCCATGGCGTGCCGAGCGTCCTCAATTGAGTTTGTTACGACCGGCACAACGAAATAAACAAGGGCACTTAATATTGGACTAGAAGATAGGCTATATCTGCAACAACGGTACGCTAATTCCAAACCCTCGAACTATTAAGCCAGTGAACAAAGCACTTAAACCCTCCAGAGTTAATCTACTGGATAGCGGGGTATCAATTAACTGGGTTTAGTGCACTTCTACAAAGGTTTTCCGGTGACGGCAAAGCCTACTCACAACAGGAGTACTTTACGTTAATAAAAATATGCTCTAAGGTAATAACAATGTTTAAATAAACTATAACAAGATTTAATAAAGGAGTATATACTTACGTTAACTTTAGTGTGAGTCTGAACTCAACACTAAACTCTTCAATTCTCTATGAAAACACTGGAAGTCTAGTCCTACAGCAAACAAAAATGGAATCTTCTGAAAACGTCTGATGCTCAAAGATGCTCGTCGAATATAGAACAGAAATAATGCAGGGGCAGGACACCAAAGCGTGTATCTTAAATACACCAACAAATAGGATACATAATTATATAAAACAAGGGAGTGCAACAACTCTGTGACAGCACTAATAATAGCCACTCAAAACAGTACTTCCTTTTCCAACGTAACAGCCAAACTGGGTTGTGCACTATGCATCAACCTAGGCTTAAATAAGGCGTGAATAATTCCTAAAGCATACGCAATTAAAGTTAATAAACACAATGCTGTCTCTCTCACTAATAAAGTCTAGCAGTGGCCTAAAAGGTACAAGGAGCCTAGGCATGCTCGTAGCCTACTGTCTCCCCTTGAACAGATTTCCCTTATGTTATGTTAAGTGACTAGGAGGCTCTCTTGGTAAGTCCAGATCTCAAGTATCTGGTCTTACCCTGGCGCTCCACAAAGGTCAACAAAATGAGGTAGCAAGCATACGAGCAAGAGTAGGCAAAAGCCCTTCGCTTGTAAGCTGCTACACTCGCAAAGGAAAAATATGCACAAGGGTTACAGGCTACCTAGCTCTGTCGAAGCCGAACAGGCTCTGACTTGCCACATACATACCTCAGACAACGACCAAAGATACCCTCCACTGTCTAGCATTAAATAGTAGGAAAGAACAACTCAATAATTAGAAGCACCCAAAACTATGATACCATGTGACTATGACTCTAATAATCCCTAAAGCTAGTGCAAAACATATAATATTATGTGAGAACTGGTGCTGGTAATACGACTGGCCGACTATGGAAGTCGTATGCAGAACCAGAAGGGATAAGTAATTGAATAAAGACAAGAAGTATGGAAAAGAAGAAGTTCAGAGAGAGAAACAGTTGTAAATAGGGTTTGCAAGGGACGTCTAGGACCAAGCACAACATACCAAGCTCCGAAGAGACACGCGGGAAGGATGCCCGCACCACCTTGCTAGGACAGCGGCCTCCAATCACAAACGACTACGTCATGAAGAGCAGGCATCGTATGACGCGTCAGGCACGCCGGCCAATAACGAGCGGGTGGCACAGCCCAAGCGAGGGATGCACACGTACATACACATGCACACACGACCACCTCGCTGCTCCTTCTCGCTCTCTCTCCTTGCAATTCACTCTACATATCTTATACTCTATCAATGATATAAAATACTTCGAAGTGTCACAGACAAGAATAAAGACCACCACTGATCTGTCTGTGACAACATGAACACTAAGAAAGAAAGAATATCGTTCTACGATTATTATAGCCCATTTCACTGCCCTGGCGAGCGAGTACGAGTACATTCTGGCAAGCTGGCCAGCATAACACCCCGCCCAAGATGTGGGACGTTTTAACCTCAGGTAAACGCCACATCTGACCAGACAGAATGCCCACTAACCCCCATCACCCAGCTAGTCCCCCAAGTTGTGAAAACAAGGCACAATCACAAACATAAAACACTTCATTTTATAGACAAATATCTACACAACACTTCCCAAAAATAATAGTATCACTTAACAATATTACGCTCAACGAGCAAGCTTCACCTAGCCAAGCCTACTAAGACAAAAACTCAGGATGTCTTAGATTCTTGCTGTAACATACTGCACTTATATACTATCAAAAAGAAAGAGTTTTTATGTGAGGTTTTTATATATATTTTTAATAGTGTTTTTGGCGGCTTTGCACTACAGGGGCAAGCCTAATTTTTCTCCACACTCAAACAAACACTGACTGAACGGCGAGGGTTCTCCTTAACCCGGGAGCTGCAGGAAGACTCTTAAGAGTTCCCCCGGCGGACTGCGGGAAGACTCTCCTGAGTAAGTAAAATTAAAAATCAACTTTTGACATCGAATTTTTTTTTTTTTTTATTTTATTTTTTTATTTTTATTTTTTATTTTTTTGGCCCCTGGGCCATGCAAAATCTCAGTCCTCTACCTCCCCTCCTTCCCCACTTTCCTCCTATCCCTCAGTTATCACCTATTTTCCCTATTATTCCCTTATTCTGAGGTATATTTTCGTGCTAACATTAGCGAGTTGCAAGCAGGGTGTTGTCATCACTGATGGCAATCGAGTGCAAGAGAGAGAGAGAGAGTATCGATCGACTGTGTCGCAGTGGCCTTGGGAAAAAATTGGCGGGAAGGTAGCTTGCCTCACCCATACATTATACAACTCGCGGGCTATATCTCCGATTTTGACCATCCAAACGCTGTTTTCACTCGTTTTATTGTTGTTTCAGGTTAATACCTTTATAATCAACCCATAATAGGCGCATATGGATAATTATTAATGCTATTAATGGTACAATGAATATTTTAGTGACGGAAACACCTCAAATACGTCAGCACAGGGGGAGGTTTTCAATTACCCCCGTGCGCACTTCAGAGGTTAAAACATACCCTCCCATGACAAACAATCAGCCAGAACATTACCAGTGCCCTTAACATGCCACACATCCAACTTGTGTTCCGGCAGCAAAACAACACCTGACACTGATAAACCGCCCAGTCCATCACAAGACTGGCACTTCTCTTCGCTCTTTCCGGCAACGGGACCTGCCAATAACCTTTCACTATTTCCACCTTAGTGATAAACGAGGCAGCCCCGATGCGGTCTATGGGGTCGTCAACTCTGGATAAGGTATAGGCGTCTGTCAGGGATGATGCACCAACACTCTTGCAATCAACACAAACACGGATCTTACCACTCAACTCAGGTTGCAAAGTCACTGGCAACGACCACTCACGATATCCCTTATCCCTCAGACCCTTTTCCAACATGTAGTCCAGCTCTGCTTTCACAACAGGCTGTCGAGCAAGATTTATACGGTGGGGAGCGAATTTGAACCTTGCATTGTCTCCAGCCTCCATGTCGGGTGCCACCCCGTACATCAGGCCTGGAGAATCAACAACCAAGCGGACGTACTGCCACAGCCTAGTAAACAACTTCTTTTGACGCTTGGGAACAAGAGGTTGCAACTTATCTTGAAGAACAACATGCCCATTGCCCTCCCACAACCCAGCCGGTACCGCAGTTTCTAAACTATAGCCTCCCTCCTTCTCCACCTATGTCCTAAAACAGTCAAGTCATGAGAGGGACAATCTGTACCACCTGTGCAGTCACTCCCACAGTTCATAAGTGCTAATATCGTATAAATACGATAGAATATGACCCTTTGTGATCTTGTATGTCTCTGTGACGTCACGATCGCTCCTACAGAACGACGTAGGACGAGTAGATCGTATATTATAAGATTGTAAATAAGTTAAGTTATAAAAGGCCTAATATGCTATTAAGCAATATTGCCATGGTCTTATGTAGTATATATGAATTTATCGTATATATTAATATAATTTATCGTATAGAGCAACCTAGATGCGGTACGATAATTTGGGCTCCTGGCGTTTTGCCAAGGCAGCAAGGTGTGCCTTCGAGGAACACCAGAGCCTTCACGAACACCAACCAGTTAACATCTAATTTTCCGCCCTCAACTGATCGTGCTTTTGTGCCTCTAATCACAATACACATACAGCAATACACTCAGCTACACCATCACGACGCTCTCATCGACGCCATGACTGACTGACAGATAAGCATAATATTCATGTCCATTCCCATGTAATCATTTATTCTTTCTTTAACTTGACTCGTGTCTCGGGACCGAAGTCTCGATCCCCATTATCCACCGCCATATTGGGTAAAACGGTCTCCCTTGCCTCATTGCCACGTGGAACTATTGGTGAGTTAATTCCTGGCTAATATTAACCCTTATAACCTTACCCTATATATAAATTTATTATGTGAGACCTTTGGATATAAATTAGCTTGTTTCAGATTGAATTCAATTTAGATATGGAGTAGTTTTCATTTAGATTGATTTATTTGATTCATTATAGCTTAGTAATATTTAACTTCCATTGATAGTATACCACATTGGTGCCCAGACCCGGGATTTAGCTACTAGTAGGGGATTTTTCTTAGGCAATGAGCAAGGGATTAGCCCAGGGATGCAGGAGCAAGGACCCCGGAGGGGTGGGGCTTGGCTATCTTCCTGTACCTCAGGCGCCGGTACCTCAGCGAATAGCCATAGTAGGGCATTCATATGCCACTAGGCTAAGGGCAGCTGACGGAGGAACTGAGTCGTATCGGGCGTCGGAGGGGGATAGGACATTCAAGCTGTCCTACTTCGGGGTACCGGGAGCAACCGTTGACACCCTGAGAGCCTCCCCACAGTGGGGGCAGGTTGTTCGGTTTAGGCCGCATATGATCTTTTTGTTTTTGGGCGGCAATGATATACTCCCCGGTACAGTACCCCGCGAGTTAGCTGACGCTTTCAAAGAGGTGGCGCTGGATCTGGAGCGTGAGTCCGGGGGGAGCTGTAGGATTGTGGCAATTGAGAGCCGGACGAGAGTCCGAGGGTTGTCAGCGGCGGAGTATCAAGCCATAAAAAATTCTGTTAACCGCGCCCTGAGGTGTCGATTAGTAGAAACGAGGCACCGCTTTGTATCGCTCACTCTCAGCATCCGGGACCTCGACCAGGATGTTGTCCACCTCGATTTAGACACCAATCAAGTCCTGTATGATAAGATTGTAGGGCTAACGAAGTGTTGGCTAGAGAGGGACGCCGGGGTTGTATCATTGCGCCTGCCTAAGTCCTGCATCCCACCCATCATCTTTCCCCAAAAATTTTCTTTTCCGTTTCAGACTTCCTGTGGCATATGACCTGACCTAACATTATTTCTTGTTCAATATGATCCATTAGTAGGTATTGCTATTTAGTGTACTATTTTTTCTCCATAATATTGAAGTCCGCCGATCGGCGTCTCTTAACTAGACTACTATTTTGCCGTTGTTTTTGTAACTTAACATTTAGATACATAGCCTATAGGCTCACATGCAAAATGAATAAAGACAATAAAGAGACACCGTCTAGTGGGGTGCTGATCAAGGTCCCTAAAAATCAAAGGGCGGGACTTCGGGGAGTATTAAATAGGCTAATTGTGGACGTCAACACTTTCATTACTACTGCTGAACTAGAGGAATTGGAGGCTAGATTAGAAAACGTCCAGGCTACCCACGGTCGTATTATGGCTCTGAGTGAGGTGATTGTGGCTGACATGACAGAGGAAGAAGAGATAGTTACAGAGTGTGATAATCGCGCCCTCTATGACGAACCTGTCTTTAGAGCGAAGTACATATTACAGCGTGCTGTCGCAAGTAAGAAGGGAGGCGATAATGAGGCCCATAGAACGGCTCACCCAAAACATACTGTACACCTCCCAAAGCTCAATCTTCCTACATTTGGGGGCAAGTTGACTGAGTGGTTAGCTTTTTGGGACGTATTTCGGTCTACGGTTCATGAATCCTCTTTGGATAATGTCCGCAAGTTTCACTATCTGAAGGGACAAATGGAAGGAGAGGCCTTACATTTAATAGAGGGTTTTGCAGTAGTGGGTGGTAGTTATCTTGAAGCAGTACACTTATTAGAGTCCACATACGGGGATAAAGAGCAGTTGAAGATGGCCCATGTCGTTGCTTTGTTAAGGCTCGCAGAACCACAGTATAAGGTTGAGGAGTTGACAAACTTCAGGGCAAATATGGAGTGCCATACTCGATCGCTAGACACCCTAGGGCTTACCACGCAGGAAATGATAGTCATTATCTTGCGTCAGAAGCTTCCTATGGCAATACTTGATAAGGTAAGATCATTTGAGCTGGGGGAGTTCAAAACTCAGTTCAGTAAGGAAATCAATAACCTACAGTTGAACAAAGGGAGAATGTATGTGTCGGGAGGGAGTGAGAATGTGGAGAAGAGGGGAATAGTAAGCATGACAGTGGGGACTAAAGAAAAGAAAGAGGTTACGTATAAGAAACCTGCTCAGATTCTATGTAAGCTATGTAACAACAAACATAAATGGAGTTTATGTGTAAAGTACCCAACAAATGAGACAAAACTAGCACAGGCGAAAAGATTGAAGCTATGTGTGGGTTGTCTAAATGGGGAACATGGTAAGCAGGGACAATGTACTGCTACATATTTAAGGCCCTGTCGCCACTGCAAAGGACATCACTTTGATAAGTTGTGTCCTACAGCAGGTAAAGTCAAAGACGTCAAAACAGAGGGTACTACAACTGTGACACTAGGTAGCACGCAAGACACCACTATATTGCCCACAATACAGATTCCCATGGAAGGTAATGACAGTAACAAGGTTTGTCGGGTACTTCTAGATCAGGGTCTCAACGTTCCTTTATAAAGAGTTCCGTACTAGTGGGACTGAAGCACCGAATCGTAGGGACTGAGACTCTTCGATTACAGGGCTTCACAGGGGTTACTGATAAGCAAGACTACGAGATAGCGGAGATTTCATATTTCTACCGTAAAAACTGGTACTTTATGACTTGTATCGTAGTAGACACCCTACCAGAATATGTATCTGTAGGTGTGAAGAAGGTGGAACACGCATTACGTACCAAAGGGGTTAACTTGTCAGATCCCATGGGAAATCAGAGTGAGGTGCATGTTCTACTTGGTGTGGATCATTATTATGAAGTAGTATACCCTGGATTTAAAAAGATGTGTGGTGTAATTTTAATCCCCACTAAATTTGGATATTGCATGAGCGGGAAGGTGCATACTACACAGTCAAAGGTCCTGGTCGACACGGTCTCGATATATAGAGTCAATGTAACCGCGGCAGAGGAGTTGGGAAGGGAGGATTCCCAACCTAGTGACCCTAAGATGGCTGCCGAGTTCGACCTGGAACGACTGTGGAGATTGGATCACATAGGCATTAATCCTATGGAGACTGATTATGACTCAGAAGTTGCGCTACAAAGGTTTGACGAGTCTGTGTGCTACTGTGCCTCAGACAAGCAATATAAAGTTAGTTTACCCTGGAAGAACAGTGAGATAAGCCTGCCTACCAACTATGGTTTGGCATTAGGTCGTTTGTGCGCATTACAGCGTAAATTGTCTAACGAACCGAGCACGCGCCAGGCGTATGACGGTGTATTTCGGAGTTATGAGGATAGGGGCTTTATTGAGAGAGTCGATGTCAAGGAACCGTTTAAGAAGGGTAGGGTTCACTATCTGGCCCATCATGGGGTAAGGAAAGACAGCATCACCACACCAATACGGGTGGTGTATGACTGTTTTGCCCACCAAGGTCAACAACCCAGTTTAAATGACTGCCTGTTGACAGGTCCGTCCATGGTGTCGGACCTGTCCCAACATCTATTGCGGTTTAGGCTGGGGAAGTACGCCTATACCAGTGACATCGAGAAAGCATTCTTGATGGTCAAGCTATAGGAGGAAGATAGAGATGTTACCCGCTTTCTTTGGTTCAGCGACATTAGCGACTCTGAAAGTCCAATCATAATATACCTTTTTCGGGTTGTACTCTTTGGGGCCACGTGCTCACAGTTTTTGTTAAATGCCACAATCAGAAAACATCTAGCTGACACTCATGAGGACACAAGTAAACTATCTCGCGGATTATATATTGACAATTTGCAGGGTTCTAGCGATAGTCAGGATGATTTGTTATATGCATACTGGCAAGCACACAGATTGTTTGCGGATGCACATCTATTTCTCCGCGAGTGGGTTACTAATAGTGAAGATCTTCAGAGTTTAATACAGGTGGACGGTACGGCATCTCTTAACCAGGAAAAGTCCAGAAATTTGGGGATGGACATGACATACTAACTTTTCAAACAAGGTCTTTTGCTCAGCAGACAGGAGCGCACACAAAAAGAAGTCTGTTGAGCAAAGTTGCGCAATTTTTTGATCCTTTGGGTCTAGCATTACCCGTTACCATAAGAGCTAGGATTCTAATGCAGGAAGTTTGGAGACGTAAAATAGGATGGGATGACAGTTTGCCCGAGGACCTGAATGATCAAGGGACATTGTTGTTGAATGAGTATGCCATCCTATGTACTAAACCTTTACCTCGTAAAGTGGCGGCGTTCGGTGACGTTACCTTACACACGTTTTGCGATGCTAGCGCCATGGCATACGGGGTAGCCATATATGTCGTTACTTCATTTGGGGCACATTTAGTTACAGCCCGGGCCAAGGTAGCCCCGGTTAAAAAGGAAACTATCCCTAAAATGGAATTGACTGCCATGCTGCTATTAGCACGTCTGGTGCAACATGTACGCGCAGCATACGAGAGCGAATTAAATATTGAAATCGTTCACGTATGGTGCGATAGTCAGGTCGCACTCAACTGGATACATAGCAAGAAGTCTCTGCCAGTTTATGTGCGGAATAGGGTAGATGAGATTAGAGCCCTTTTGCCAGATGTTGCTTATCAACCCTATTGATCTCATAACTAGGGGTATAACGGCTAGCCAGTTAATGAAGTCCGAATTGTGGTGGCATGGTCTTAAGTGGCTGCTCCATGAAAGTGAATGGACGATATGGCATGCTGTTGGTGAGGGACCTCTGCTGCTGGAAACAGTGGCAGTTACATCCCAACCAAATGAGCCACCGGGTCCTATCATAGAGTGGGCAAGATTCGGTGACTATAATAAACTAGTCAGAGTTGTAGCTTGGGTATTGCGATATGTATCCAATCTCAAGCTTAAAGTAACGGGCCAACTCTGCAACAGGGGTCACAACAATGATGCTCGTGAATTTAAAGCAGCTGAAGTAACTTTGATCAAATGGGTTCAATTAGAAACCTTTTCCAATGAATTAGAATCCTTGAAAAGCTTGAATAAGACATTAATGCCTAATATAGTGCGTCAACTAAGGTTGCACCTAGACAATGGCCTCATCAGGTGTGAGGGTCGCCTGAAGTGGTCGGGTGTACCAGACGGCACAAACCGACATACTTATGCCAACAAGGCATCACGTTACTGATCTATTGATCATACGTGCACATAGGGAAGTAAAACACTACGGGGTATGTCATATTATATCAAATTTACGTCTCACATGGTGGATACCCAGAGTTCGACAAGTAGCTCGACGCGTAGTAAGAAAGTGTGTAATATGCCAGAGACCAAAGGGTAAACCATATGCAACTGAACCAGCTCCACCTCTACCTGGATGCCGTGTAAAGCATGTAGAACCTTTCCAAGCGGTAGGATTAGATTACACAGGGGCATTGAAGACGAGGGAGCATGAGAAGGTTTATATATTATTGTTTACCTGTGCAACATCTCGAGCGGTACACCTAGAACTATGTGATAATATGTCTAGCGAAGAATTTATGCTGGCGTTCAGACGGTTTTGTGCCCGTCATTCATTCCCTCAACTCATTCTTAGCAACAATGCTCCCACTTATGTCCAAGCATCAAAATATCTAAAGGATATGAGTAGTGATCCTACTATCATCACTTTCTTGGGAGAGAAGAAGTGCGAATGGAGGTTCATTCCAGTTAAGGCACCTTGGTTTGGTGGAATGTGGGAACGATGTGTCGGCATAGTAAAGTCAGGACTCAGAGCGGTTGTAGGACGTGCTCTATTAAAGAAGAGTGAGTTGACGACAGTCCTCACAGAGATAGAGGCAGTCGTGAATGATCGCCCGCTTACATATGTGTACACCGACCTGCAAGAACCACTATCATTAACGCCAGCTCACTTGCTATATGGGAAACCATTGACTGCGTTTCCATCTGATTTCCAATCCATAGTAGAGTTAGAGGATCCCTCGTTGTACTCTGAGGTAGCGGTGTCTAAGAGATACCAGTATATATCCAGGATAATCGAGGATTTTAGGAAACGATGGATTAGTGAATATCTGCTAGCATTGAGGGAAAGGAGTGTTACTCCCTCTGGTCGACCAACGGCACCTACAGTTGGTGAAGTTGTTTTAATTAAAGAAGATAGTCCTCGTTTCTACTGGAAATTAGGCCGCGTATTGGAGGTATACAAGGGGGCAGACTCTGTAGAGCGGGTGGCGCTATTGAAGACAGCCACTGGAACTACTGTTCGTCCAATCGCACGTTTGTACGCTTTAGAGCTCGATTCCGCATTGCAATCTGATGCTCCACCTGTTATTGCTGGGTCCGAGGATTCTCAAAGGAACGACTCACCTCTTACTGATGGTGATCATTCTCGAACCGGGACGCATCCCAGACGCGCTGCTGCTGGCGCCGTCGACTTGTGGCGTCAGAAGATAGTCTCTGGGCAACTTTAGGTTTAAGGTGGGGTTCAGGTCTTTTTTTGTGGGGGGGAGTGTATCGTATAAATACGATAGAATATGACTCTTTTGTGATCTCGTATGTCCCTGTGACGTCACGATCGCTCCTACAGCACGACGTAGGATGAGTAGATCGTATATTATAAGATTGTAAATAAGTGAAGTTATAAAAGGCCTAATATGCTATTAAGCAATATTGCCATGGTCTTATGTAGTATACTGTATATGAATTTATCGTATATATTAATATAATTTATTGTATAGAGCAACCTAGATGCGGTACGATAATTTGGGCTCCTGGCGTTTTGCCAAGGCAGCAAGGTGTGCCTTCGAGGAACACCAGGGCCTTCACGAACACCAACCAGTTAACATCTAATTTTCCGCCCTCAGTTGATCGTGCTTTTGTGCCTCTAATCACAATACACATACAGCAATACACTCAGCTACACCATCACGACGCTCTCATCGACGCCATGACTGACTGACAGATAAGCATAATATTCATGTCCATTCCCATGTAATAATTTATTCTTTCTTTAACTTGACTCGTGTCTTGGGACCAAAGTCTCGATCCCCATTGTCCACCGCCATATTGGGTAAAACATTCTCCCTTGCCTCATTGCCACGTGGAACTATTGGTGAGTTAATTCCTGGCTAATATTAACCCTTATAACCTTACCCTATATATAAATGTATTATGTGAGACCTTTGGATATAAATTAGCTTGTTTCAGATTGAATTCAATTTAGATATGGAGTAGTTTTCATTTAGATTGATTTATTTGATTCATTATAGCTTAGTAATAATTAACTTCCATTGATAGTATACCACAGCTAATGCTTCCCCGCCGATACTGTACATGCGCACCCCCGCATTCCTTGCGACTAAATCTGCCTGCGCAGCATCACCGCCTTCAGCGCCACGGCCAGTTACAGTCGGTATATGGTAGGGCTGTTGCATTTTACTAAAGCAGCATTGGGAGGCTATGCGACGATCGGGCGTATCTAGTCCATAGTTACCCTCACCAATCTGCTTAATGTCCTGATACTGACCACCACCCTTAGCAGCCATGGGTCGACCCTGACCTGACAACCATGCCAAAGCCTCGTCGCCCACCTTGAACAACTGAAACAACGAGGCCAACGGTTTACTCACACCCAAGTGACCTGCCAGCGGAACATCGTGCACCGCATGAGTTGTGAGGCCTGGGTGCTCGGCACAAACAGTGGGGTATGAACCGAGCAGGTGCGGGATCGCTGCACACTGTTTCTCAGGCAGGTGCTCAAGCGCTTCCACAGCCACCTGACTCGTGTTCCCCGCCCACTGCTCCGCCGAGACATGACAATCCCAACTTTTCACCACCTGTGCCTCACTGTCCCCCTCTCCTTCTCCACCTTGGCCGGTGCAGACCAACACAGGGACAGTAGGCTGCTCAGGTGGTTGCCTCACAAACTCCTTTAACAGGTTCACATGACATGCTTCCCCGTCCTCATCGAGTTCATTAGCCCCGTTCCCACAACTCTCAAGACTAAGATCTTCTAGTTGTACCTGGGAACTACTCTGTCGCGGAGTGCCATCACGCCCTACCATGTCACTAGGGGGGACAGGTTCTGGGGCCACTCTGGAGCTCAAATTTGGTGCAAGTACCGAGTCACCAAGGAGTGTCGCTGGGTCCAAACTCTCAACCCGACCACCAGCCTTGACTTTCTCCTTCCGACCCTTCCTCCGCTGGTCTGAAACCTGGGTACTAGGCTGTGACACCTGAGCGGACTGAGATCTCTCGAGCCCCTCTTGCCCCTCCCTACTCGTGTCGGCCGCCCTCTCGGCAACGACTAAGGGTGGAACCTCGGAAGTAGGCACTGCAAAGTCGTTACCGAGAAGGAGGTCGACCCCCTCAACTGGCAATTTCTCCACAACACCCACACCCAACTCCCGTGTCATACCGTTGTTACGGCTGGATCGGCAATACATATTCGGGATTCTTGATCGTAGGACAGAAATGGCTTATGTGACAACGACACGCTCGATTCCAGTCCCAAATACTATATGCTCCAGACAACAAAAGCACCAACGCCCTACAGAGTTATCGTCTATGGTAACGAGGTACCTTAACTCGGCGAAAGTGTACAACAGGGGTAGGCTATGAGGCTAAACTCCCTCAGACATTTATAGGTTACGTTATGACTAAAGAAATGCAATACTCAAGAAACTACGTTAATATTAAGCCTCTAATAATGTAGAATAGAAGCAGGCTAAAGGTATGACAGTGAAATGCTAAATGACAAATGTACACGCCTACTTGAAAGCGCGTGCACTAGAATAACTGTCCCCTACTAACATGCACTAGCATGTAGCATACAAGATGTTCATGATCCAGTAGATACCTAATAATACACATGGAAGGAACATAAATAGTAGTCACTTATTGTAATAATGAATCTATACTTGGAATAACTAAAAGGTTGCAGGCAACAGTACTGCGCCGGTAGCCTACTACCGCATAGGCTACTTCGCTTCTCTCACTCTGTCTCCCCTCTGAGTCCGTATGCGCCCTACGCAACGGAACTCCGGACACAGCAGCAAAACGACAGTGCAGTTAATTGATACATGAAAGTATTAATAGTGTTGTCTTGTGTGTGAGTAATGTGTACTGTAAAGTGTTACATACATAAACTTAAAGAGAGCTGCAATGCATAGTAAAATAAAGATATCACCCACTCATCATCCCCATGTGTTCTAGCTAGCAGGCCAAGTCACAGGAACAACGAGTCCCAGCACCGAAAGCGAGAACCCAGGAAAAGACTGTAGAGAACACAAGGACAGATAAATTACGTTACTCTACTATACCGGCACTACGAGCGAGCTGTAGTCTCTGGTACTACAGTCGCTCCTGGCTCGGTAGGCAAATCAAGGCTAAGTCCTCGCCCCTCTACAGACAACTCCTGGGCATGGTCGGGCTCTTACACATGGCACTAGTCTAGTCACAAATTGGATGATGAGCTGGGCATATAACTCGTGAACATGTAGAACGTTCACCAACTATCCTCATCAAGAAGATCGCTGTTCACATTAACCCCTTAAATCTAATACATGTAAATATATGCTTGCCCTAAGAGTAATACGAGAGGTGAGTGCTGAAACTCCTTTAGGACCTCAAGGGAAGGGTATGCATTTAAATAGAGAGAAGAATGAAATGAGAGTAATGTCGTCAGAGAGAAAGAGTGCAACCGTGAGAAATTGGGAGAGAGGGCAAGGGATGTTAGAATCTCAAAGGCTCTAGGCAACCTGATCATGGAACACACAGCGAGCCTCCATGCAATGTGCAGTACGACAACATGGGCAGCCAGGCAGCATATGCAGGCGGCAATGTACTACCAACCCTGTCGCACCTAGCTATAAGCGCAGGGCTGCCAACCGGTCCATACGTCTGGCAACCACTGCTACCCTCTCGCTCTGAAGTCTAACTCACTCTCTCTCTCTGAATTCCTATCATCTCATCTATCAACTTCTCTATTGATACTACATATTAAATGGAAGGTCTCGACATGGCTTAAAACAAAACCCACCACTGGTTAGCAAATGACGAGACCTTTGCAGAGATACAAAGAACATAGTTATACGTTGTCACACTCAATATAAGCAGCCAACACGGCACCGCACCGGCACACGGCACCGCACCGGCACACGGCACCGCACCGGCACACGGCACAGTGGAGTACCAAGGAGTACAATCAGGTTGCGTTGCTACGCACTGGGCGTCACAGCCCCCCCAAGATTTTAGATAATCGACCTTAGAAGCATTATCAAAATCTGACAGGCAACCAACCGACCTGCTACCCTTAGCTGCCACTAATTGCAAAAGGTGCACAACAACTGAAGTGTGAATTATACATAAAACACAATATCGCATGCATCATGCTACAACAATAAAGACTTACAAAACTAAAACAAATTTTCTCGTTTATTTTATTGTTTTATAATCTTTTTGGACGGCGTTATGATAGCCTAATTTTACTCCTGCTCAACCCACACACCGTGCACGACTATCCTGGATCATCAACCCTTGATAGACAATCTGCTATCACGTTCTCACTCCCGGCAATATGCTGAATGTTGAGATTATACTCTTGGAGCATTAGGGACCACCTGGTCAACCGCATATTCCGATTGTGAAACTGATTTAGGAATTTCAAGGGATGATGGTCCGTATAAATCGTCACTACCGGGCCGTAGGCTGGAACATAAACTTCGAAATGTTTGAGCGACAAAACGATAGCAAGAAGCTCCTTCTCTATACTCGAGTAATTCCTTTGTGCCGAATTAAACTTGCGAGAAAAGAAGCTCACTGGGTGTTCCAAGCCCTCGGAATCAGTCTGCAGTAACACTGCCCCGGCACCCACACCGCTGGCATCAGTCGCCAGCTGAAAACTCCTGGAGAAGTCTGGGGCTCTCAAAATCGGATGTGTACACAGCAGGTGCTTGACTAGGTCGAAAGCCCTCTGACACTCCGCAGCCCAACAGAACTTCACTGACTTCGACAGTAGATCAGTTAACGGTGCTAAGACAGTAGAGTATCCCCGGATGAAGCGCCTATAATAGCCTATCATACCTAGGAACCGCATGACCTGGCGCTTAGTGGTGGGCCTGGGAAACATATTGATAGCCTGTATCTTGCTCAGGGGGGGGCACACCCGGCCTAACCCGACCACGAAGCCAAGATACTGCACAGTAGCCTTTACAAACTCGCACTTCCTCAGGTTCACCACCAGCCCAGCATCGTGCAACTTCCCAAACAGGGTCTCTAAGTGCCTTAGGTGATTTTCAAAATCGTCATCATACACTATCACGTCATCAAGGTAGACCGTGCAGTTAGGGATTTTGTCACAAATATCGTTCATCAGGTTCTGAAACGTGGCAGGTGCGTTCTTAAGCCCATAAGGCATTACGTTACATTGGTAGGTCTTGCCATCTACCACAAAACCACAAACTTGCTTAGCTCGGTCCGACAGGGGTACTTGCCAGTAGCCTTTTACAAGATCAATTTTAGTAAGGTACTTTGCATTCCCTATCTTGTCCACGCTGTCGTCAACTCGAGGCAAAGGGTAAGGGTTGGTAGTGGTCAAGCCATTTAGCCTACGAAAATCTATGCAGAACCGCACCTTGCCGTCAGGTTTTGGCTGCAACGTGACGGGTGATGTCCACTTCACATAACCTTCAGTGATCATCCCTCTCTCAACCATGTACTTTAACTCCTCCCGTAAAGCTGGCAACTTTACCGGGGGCACACGGTAGGGCACTGACTTGAAGGGCACATTATCACCGACGTCCACGTCGTGCGTTACCTGAGTAGTGAGACCTGGGTGTTCGGCGAAAACAGAGGGGTATGACCTGAACAGGCCTAGGACAGCAGCACCCTGGTGCTCAGGCAGGTGACTTACAGCTTGCCTAGCCTCTTGTTCAGTATTCCCCGCCCACTGTTCCGCGGAAATGACACAGTCCCAGCTATCCTCCTCAGCAGCATGACTGTCCCCACCTCCTTCTCCACCCTGGCCGCTGCAGGCCAGCACAGGGACAGTGAGAGGCTCTGAGGGGCGTCTCACATACTCTTTCATGAGGTTAACATGACATAACTGATGTTTTTTTCTACGGTCAGGTGTTGCAACGAGATAATCAAGGTCGGACAGTTTCTTAGCCACCACATACGGCCCAATAAACTTGGCAGAAAGGGGGTGTCCAGGCAAAGGTAAAAGCAACATTACCTCCTGACCCACCGAAAACTCCCGAAGCTTCACCTTGGCGTCATACTGGTGCTTCATGACCGCCTGTGCATTAACCAAGTTATTACCTGCCGCTGCCATGCAACCTATAAGTCTCTCCCGGCTCTCAAGGATATATTTAAGTACAGACCCCGGCTTCTCTTCGCCCTCCCAGATCTCTTTCACCATACTTAAAGGTCCTCTCACATTATGGCCAAAGACTAGTTGATTTGGACTGAACCCCAGGCTCTCTCCTGGGACTTCACGTGCAGCGAACAGAACATACGGCAGACCCAAATCCCAATCAGTGTCATGTTCTGCACAGTAACAGCGTAGCATACTCTTCAGGGTCGAGTGCCACCGCTCCAAGACTCCCTGACTCTCGGGATGGTAGGCTGACGACACTACAGAGCATATACCGTGCAACTGAAGGGTTTGCTTGAACAATTTGGATGTAAAATTGCTCCCCTGGTCTGACTGCACCTCACGTGGAAATCCATAACGGGAACAGAACAATAATAAGTTTTTAACAACTGCCTTTGCCGAGCCGTTTCTCATGGGGTATGCGTCCGGGTATCTCGTAGCCACATCCATGATTGTCAACAGGAATTTATTGCCACTACTAGTAGGCGGGAAAGGGCCAACCAAATCTACTACAACTTTGCTGAACGGAAGCCCGGTGACAGGTATGGGAAACAAAGGTGCCTTCGGGATGGTCTGGTTAGGCTTCCCCGTTGTCTGGCAGGTCGCACACCCAGCCACCCATGCACAGACATCAGCCTTGACCCCAGGCCACCAGAAAAACCTGCCCAATGCCGCCAATGTTTTTGTTACCCCCAAATGACCCGCCACCGGCACATCATGCGCCAGACACAATAAGGACTCTCTATACTTATTTGGAACAACCACCTGGTCTACTACCCTCGCACCGCCCTCCCACTTCGATTTTGGGTCTAGAAATCTGCGGTACAATATCCTGTTGAGCCTAAAGAAATCTCCCGGCTTCGCATCCCCATCTTCCTCCAACTCTATGGCACCATTGCTATAACGAGCTAGACTAGCGTCTTGCAGCTGCTGCTCACTAATGTCCCTGGGCGTCAATGCATCAAGATGGTTTTGTAATAAGACATTACCCCGGCTAGTAGGCTCTACTGCCTTAGTGGCTCTCGCTACAGCTCTTGCCTCACGCGAAGTCTTACCCAACTCTGCCTTGTTACACACCATATCTGGGCCAGAGTCAACTCCTGTGTTTATTATAGGTCCAAGTACCGAATCACCGAGAAGTGCAGCAGAATCAATGTCCCTTTTCCTGCCCTTAGCAACCTTCTCCTGATCCTTCCTCCACTGTCCCCGAGGTTGAGTGCTAGGCTGTGCAGGAGCCGCAGAGCGAGATCGGGTTACCACACAGGCCATCTCATCCTGTTGGCACCTCCCAACCCATTCCCGATTCTCACCATCCACGTCGGCCGCCCTCTCGGCAACGACTAAGGGTGGAGTCCCGGAAGTGGGCACCGCAAAGTCGTTGCCGAGAAGAAGGTCGACGCCCTCAACTGGCAAACACTCAACGATCCCTACATCCAGCTCCCTGTACACCTCTCCCACTCTCAACTCCAACCTCACAAGTGGGTATGACCTCGTAGCATTTATACCCTGCACCACAACAACTCTGGCCGCATTTATCGGTTTCCCTGTGAAGTTCCTCAACAAAGTTTGCGAAGCCCCCGTATCCCTCAGCAAGTCAACCCTCCGTAGTTCACTCCCCCAGCTCACAAACCCGTGTCCCCGATGGCTACAGAAAGTGTCCCGGACAGGTGTCGAGCCTTCCGTACGCTTCTTTACCGCGTGTGCCTCAGCTGCTGACAACCTACCCCGGGCAGTTGCTGCAGCCTTCAGAGACACACCGATACTGTGAACCAATGACACCGGCTTAGCGGGAGTGTTACTAGGGCACTCACGTGAATAATGGCCTAGCTTCTGACATTTGTAACATTTCACATCCCCAATGGGCTTCTTCCCTTGTGCGGGCGAAGAAGGGGCCTGACCTTTAGTAAACGGGAGAGGCTTGTGTTTGTAGGTGTTATTAGGTGCAATGCATTTAGTGTGGTTATGTGTGTCATAGGATTGGTTATTATCGAAAACTCTGGTGGGTGGGGTATAGCGCCCCTTCTGCCCTGACTCAGCCCTCTGAGCGGCACCGCAACCACGAATCAATGATAATCTGAGGTCTGCCATCTTGGCAGCCTCCTCTACTGTCTTGGGACATTTTTCCTTAATGTTCAGCGTTAGATCGGTTCCAGTACATTTGTAAAACTGTTCCAGATAGAAAAGTTGCTTAATTTCCTCAGCCGACTCTGCGTGCTCGGACCGAAACCAGTTATTACCTGCATCTGTTAAGTCCCGTGCGTGCTCCATAAAACTGACGTCGCTCTTCTTATTCACGCCACGGAACTTCAATCTATAAGTTTCGGGTTGCAGTTCGTAGGCCCGGAGCACAGCCTCCTTCACCAGTCCATACACTACACTCTCGTCCAGTGACAGTGCATCGTAGGCTTTCAACCCCTTACCCACTAGACGTGATGAAACTAATGCTGCCCATTTAACCTCCGGCCAGTCATACTCACGACACTTCTTTTCGAAACGAGCAAAAAACTCAGTCACTGCTGTCTCATCAAATGCGGGTACTAACTTAATTAAATGCGAAAGTGAGTCTGTAACCCGGTGCCCACCACCGAGATGACGCCCTGTGGTCTCTACTCTAGACTTCTCGACATCCATTTCAGCCTGGTACCTGGTTGCATCCTGATTGGCTTGGATTCTAGCAACCTCTATGCGTTCTATACTAGCCTGTTGTATCTGTATCTTTGTCTCCTGCAGCTTAAACTTAGCTAGTTCTAGCTGAAATAACATCTCAGGAGACAGGCCTGGGGGGGGAGAGCACAAAATGGGGGATCCACACCGAGACGTGTTTACGGGTAAGCCAGCTTGCCCTTGAGAACCCTCCTGCTGCATCGTGCTAAGACTCGCTGGCTGAGGGCCCAGCTCAGGGGTAGAGTGGAATGGAGGCTTGGAGGGAACCCCCCAAGACCCCACTCCACCCACCGCCCCATCGCCATCACCCAACAAACATGCCACCAAATTCTTCTTGGGCCAACTGTCAGGACAGTCCCGCCCCAAAACCGTGGCTAAACAGCGAAGACCGTAACAATCAATAGCCTGCAGGCGCTGTTCGGTCAAAGGTGTCTGCAAAAATGCCCGGGCATCCCTCTCTCCACTTATAACACTCCCCTCCCTAAACATCTGTTGTACTTGCTGGTTACTAGGCTGTACCGTGTTATCCTCCCCCGTAAATGATGAGTCATTAGACATAGTGCTGGTTATACAATTGCTGTTCATAAAAAAAAAGAAGTGCTTATTACTAATTGCAGTCTCGACTCACAAAATGTTAAAGATGCTTGAATGACTCTACTCTAGACACCCCCAACGAAACAATCTGCAAGTCCACCAATACAATAATGACACAATAAAAATTCCTCCAATATGCAAGAAAATTCTAGCCAGCTCTACTAGGTAGCATAGAATAGTTCTCCAAAAAACATGTGATAGGATACTACTGAATCTTGTGCAAGGTCGCCATTTTGTTACGGCTGGATCGGCAATACATATTCGGGATTCTTGATCGTAGGACAGAAATGGCTTATGTGACAACGACACGCTCGATTCCAGTCCCAAATACTATATGCTCCAGACAACAAAAGCACCAACGCCCTACAGAGTTATCGTCTATGGTAAAGAGGTACCTTAACTCGGCGAAAGTGTACAACAGGGGTAGGCTATGAGGCTAAACTCCCTCAGACATTTATAGGTTACGTTATGACTAAAGAAATGCAATACTCAAGAAACTACGTTAATATTAAGCCTCTAATAATGTAGAATAGAAGCAGGCTAAAGGTATGACAGTGAAATGCTAAATGACAAATGT
This sequence comes from Lithodes maja, assembly GCA_037953745.1. Lineage (NCBI taxonomy): Eukaryota > Metazoa > Arthropoda > Malacostraca > Decapoda > Lithodidae > Lithodes > Lithodes maja. The sequence continues at coordinate 176,228 of JBAKBP010000350.1, forward strand.
ACACGCCTACTTGAAAGCGCGTGCACTAGAATAACTGTCCCCTACTAACATGCACTAGCATGTAGCATACAAGATGTTCATGATCCAGTAGATACCTAATAATACACATGGAAGGAACATAAATAGTAGTCACTTATTGTAATAATGAATCTATACTTGGAATAACTAAAAGGTTGCAGGCAACAGTACTGCGCCGGTAGCCTACTACCGCATAGGCTACTTCGCTTCTCTCACTCTGTCTCCCCTCTGAGTCCGTATGCGCCCTACGCAACGGAACTCCGGACACAGCAGCAAAACGACAGTGCAGTTAATTGATACATGAAAGTATTAATAGTGTTGTCTTGTGTGTGAGTAATGTGTACTGTAAAGTGTTACATACATAAACTTAAAGAGAGCTGCAATGCATAGTAAAATAAAGATATCACCCACTCATCATCCCCATGTGTTCTAGCTAGCAGGCCAAGTCACAGGAACAACGAGTCCCAGCACCGAAAGCGAGAACCCAGGAAAAGACTGTAGAGAACACAAGGACAGATAAATTACGTTACTCTACTATACCGGCACTACGAGCGAGCTGTAGTCTCTGGTACTACAGTCGCTCCTGGCTCGGTAGGCAAATCAAGGCTAAGTCCTCGCCCCTCTACAGACAACTCCTGGGCATGGTCGGGCTCTTACACATGGCACTAGTCTAGTCACAAATTGGATGATGAGCTGGGCATATAACTCGTGAACATGTAGAACGTTCACCAACTATCCTCATCAAGAAGATCGCTGTTCACATTAACCCCTTAAATCTAATACATGTAAATATATGCTTGCCCTAAGAGTAATACGAGAGGTGAGTGCTGAAACTCCTTTAGGACCTCAAGGGAAGGGTATGCATTTAACCCGGGAGCTGCGGGAAGACTCTTAAGAGTTCCCCCGGCGGACTGCGGGAAGACTCTCTGGAGTAAGTAAAACTAAAAATCAACTTTTTACATCGAAAAAAAAATATTTTTTTTATTTTTATTTTTTTATTTTTTTATTTTTGTTTGGCCCCTGGGCCATGCAAAATCTCAGTCCTCTACCTCCCCTCCTTCCCCACTTTCCTCCTATTCCTCAGTTATCACCTATTTTCCCTATTATTCCCTTATTCTGAGGTATATTTTCGTGCTAACATTAGCGAGTTGCAAGCAGGGTGTTGTCATCACTGATGGCCATCGAGTGCAAGAGAGAGAGAGAGAGTATCGATCGACTGTGTCGCAGTGGCCTTGGGGAAAATTGGCGGGAAGGCAGCTTGCCTCACCCATACATTATACAACTCGCGGGCTATATCTCCGATTTTGACCATCCAAACGCTGTTTTCACTCGTTTTATTGTTGTTTCAGGTTAATACCTTTATAATCAACCCATAATAGGCGCATATGGATAATTATTAATGCTATTAATGGTACAATGAATATTTTAGTGACGAAAAACCTCAAATACGTCAGCACAGGGGGACGTTTTCATTTACCCCCGTGCGCACTTCAGAGGTTAAATAGAGAGAAGAATGAAATGAGAGTAATGTCGTCAGAGAGAAAGAGTGCAACCGTGAGAAATTGGGAGAGAGGGCAAGGGATGTTAGAATCTCAAAGGCTCTAGGCAACCTGATCATGGAACACACAGCGAGCCTCCATGCAATGTGCAGTACGACAACATGGGCAGCCAGGCAGCATATGCAGGCGGCAATGTACTACCAACCCTGTCGCACCTAGCTATAAGCGCAGGGCTGCCAACCGGTCCATACGTCTGGCAACCACTGCTACCCTCTCGCTCTGAAGTCTAACTCACTCTCTCTCTCTGAATTCCTATCATCTCATCTATCAACTTCTCTATTGATACTACATATTAAATGGAAGGTCTCGACATGGCTTAAAACAAAACCCACCACTGGTTAGCAAATGACGAGACCTTTGCAGAGATACAAAGAACATAGTTATACGTTGTCACACTCAATATAAGCAGCCAACACGGCACCGCACCGGCACACGGCACCGCACCGGCACACGGCACAGTGGAGTACCAAGGAGTACAATCAGGTTGCGTTGCTACGCACTGGGCGTCACACCGTCCACCTCAAGCTCCTCTCTGACCAGCGGGTAAGACCGCGTAGCATTGATACCTTGAACCACCACAACCCGAGCTGCGTTAATAGGCTTGCCAGTAAAGTTCTTAATAAGTGTCTGGGAAGCGCCCGTATCACGCAGAAACTCAAGCCTATGCTCCACACCATCCCACCTCACAGTGCCGTGCCCCCTATGACCGCAAAAAGCATCTCGGACGGGTGACGAGCCATCTGCTGCTTCTGCACCGACTGCGACTTCGCAACCGACATATTACCCCGGGCAAATGCGGAAGACCTCAAAGACACAACGATGTTGCTCACTAGTGCACTGCTGTAGGCGATGTGCTCGGACATGAGCGCGCAATATGCCCCTTCTCATGACACTTGAAACACTCCACTTCGCTCTTGGACTTCCTCTGAGGTGAGGAAGGGCCCTGGCCTTTCTTTAACGGGAAGGGTTTCGACTTGGGATCAAAATTGGCACCAGTACTCTTAAATGTATAATTAGTTGTGTCCTTAATTCGGGGGGGGGGGGGGGGGTTAGTGGTACGCCCCTTGTTACCTGCCTCAGCTCTCTGTGCAGACCCGCATCCACGAATCAATGACACCCTGAGGTCAGCCAACTGAGCCGCCTCCTGCAGAGTTTTAGGTTGCTTTTCTTTCAGGTTAAGAGTCAAGTCACTGCCAGTACATTTGAAAAATTGTTCTAACAACACTAATTGCTTCACTGCATCAAAAGTAGTTGCCTTCTCCGACCTCAACCAATTCTCAAATGCATCTGACAGCTCTCTAGCGTCTTCCTGGAAAATACTCTCCTTTCTCTTAGGAACAGCCCTAAACTTCAGCCTATAGGTCTCTGGCTGCAACTCATACGCCCTCAGGACAGCCTCTTTCAACACCTCATATTTAACACAATACTCTAGGGGTAAAGCATCGTACGCCTAGAGTGCTTTCCCCGTCAATCGTGAAGAGACAAGGGCTGCCCACTTCTCCTCGGGCCATTGGTTCTCCTGGCACTTCTTCTCAAAACGGAGAAAGAATTCTGTAACTCCTAACTCATCAAACACTGGAACCAACTTTAGTAGATGCGACAGGGACTGGTCATGGGGTCGACCCCCCTGGACGACCCGGTTCCTCGTCACCTCTACACGAGTTTTCTCTAGGTCAATATCGGCACAATATCTTGCAGACTCAAACTTGAGCTCAGCCTCTCGCTGCTGCTGCTGCTGCCTGAGCTCCGCCTCATGCTTCCGCTGCTTGAGCTCAGCCTGTCGCTCTTGCTGCTTAAACTCAGACTGCTGCTTAAGTTTGGCGAGCTCGAGCTGTAACAACATCTCGGAAGACAAACCTTGAGGAGGGGGTGCTACTAACGGGGACCCACCCAGTGAGTCACTTTGAGGCATACCCAACCGCCAGCAGGCATCGGCCTGCGGGAACGTACTCGGCTCCGGATCCCGAGGGGGCGCCATGATAGAAGTTGAGTGGAATGGGGGCTGGGACGAAGGTGCCCCAGCTCCCACTCCACCCGAACCCCCATGCACCCCACCCAGCACACAGGTAACCAGCTCCCTTCTCGACAAACCGCTAGTACCAGAAAACCCTAAGACCGTGGCTATACACTGCAGTCCGTACCGGTCCAGCCCCGACACCCGGTCCGCCGACACAGGCTCCTCCAAAAAAATCCGAGCATCCTCCTCATTGTTCACCACCCGAACGCCGTTTAACAACTCCACCTTCTCCACCTCCTCGCCTGTCTCTCGCACTGTGCCCTCACTATGCTCAGACCCGTCCAGTGACATGATGGAGTCAACAAACAAAATTCTCAAGTCAAGACAAAAGTAGCCAAACTCTCGCGTAGCTGTATTCACCAAAAATATTCGAAGATGTTTTTAAGTGCAATACTAGGTCACCAATGAACTCCAACAAGTTCCCTATATCCTCAAAACAATGTCCACTGCCAACACTGCGAGAAATAAATTCAACCCCAAATGGCAATAAGATTTCTCAAAAAAAAATGCAATATTCAGTTCACTATATACTGGAATAAGGTCGCCATTTGTTACGACCAGCACAACGAAATAAACAAGGGCACTTAATATTGGACTAGAAGATAGGCTATATCTGCAACAACGGTATTCTAATTCCAAACCCTCGAACTATTAAGCCGGTGAACAAAACACTTATACCCTCCAGAGTTAATCTACTGGATAACGGGGTATCAATTAACTGGGTTTAGTGCACTTCTACAAAGGCTTTCCGGTGACGGCAAAGCCTACTCACAACAGGAGTACTTTACGTTAATAAAATGCTCTCAAGTAATAACAATGCTTAAATAAACTATAACAAGATTTAATAAAGGAGTATATGCTTACGTTAACTTTAGTGTGAGTCTGAACTCAACACTAAACTCTTCAATGCTCTATGAAAACACTGGAAGTCTAGTACTACAGCAAACAGATATGGAATCTTCTGAAAACGTCTGATGCTTTAAAATGCTCGTCGAATATAGAACATAAATAATGCAGGGGCAGGACACCAAAGCGTGTATGTTAAATACACCAACAAGTAGGATACATATATATAAAACAAGGGAGTGCAACAACTCTGTGACAGCACTAATAATAGCCACTCAAAACAGTACTTCCTTAGCCAACGTAACAGCCAAACTGGGTTGTGCACTATGCATCAACCTAGGCTAAAATAAGGTGTGAATAATTCCTAAAGCATACGCAATTAAAGTTAATAAACACAATGCTGTCTTTCTCACTAATAAAGTCTAGCAGTGGCATAAAAGGTACAAGTAGCCTAGGCAGAGCGCAAGCATGCTCGTAGCCTACTGTCTCCCCTTGAACAGATTTCCCTTATGTTACATTAAGTGACTAGGAGGCTCTCTTGGTAAGTCCAGATCTCAAGTATCTGGTCTTACCCTGGCGCTCCACAAAGGTCAACAAAATGAGGTAGCAAGCATACGAGCAAGAGTAGGCAAAAGCCCTTCGCTTGTATGCTGCTACACTCGCAAAGGAAAAATATGCACAAGGGTTACAGGCTACCTAGCTCCGTCGAAGTCGTACAGGCTCTGACTTGCCACATACATAACTCAGACAACGACCAAAGATACCCTCCACTGTCTAGCATTAAATAATAGGAAAGAACAACTCAATAATTAGAAGCACCCAAACCTATGATACCATGTGACTATGACTCTAATAATCCCTAAAGCTAGTGCAAAACATATATGTGAGAACTGGTGCTGGTAATACGACTGGCCGACTAAGGAAGTCGTATGCAGAACCTGAAGGGATAAGTAATTGAATAAAGACAAGAAGTATGGAAAAGAAGAAGTTCAGAGTGTTACGACCGGCACTACGAAATAAACAAGGGCACTTAATAATGGGGGTTAGGGAATAGAATATGCCCCACGTGCCTTCTGCGTGTCGTAAGAGGCGACTAAAGAGGTTGGGTCGGTGGGCTTGCGACCCCCACCCGGAAAAATATCTAAGCAAAGAAAAACGAACGAACAGCCTCGGATGCGGACGGACGGAACCAACGTTGACGAACCACGACCGACTAAGGACATGCCTTCGGACATTCTGAGAATGGCTACGTGGAATGTTAGTGGCATGAATGATGGCACAAAAGAGAGAGAGGTTCTGGAAGTGTTAGTGAATGCCAGGCTGGATATATGTGGAATGACAGAGACCAAATGGAAAGGTTCAGATGTGAGAGAGTGGGAGGGTGGAATGGGTGTGTGTGCTGGAGTGAGTGAAGGAACAGCGAGAGAAGGTGCATGTTTGTTTGTAAGTAGCAAATGGAAGGAATGTGTAAGAGAGTATGGGTCTGTGGGTTCAAGGATTGTGTGGGTGAGAATGAAAGTATGAATACAAATGTGGGTGATTGTATGCGTGTATGCCCCGTCAGAGGATATACTTGAAAGAAAGAAAGAGGAGTTCTGGATGAATGTGGAGGTGTGCCTGTAGAAGTTTGACAAGAACGAAAGAATATTTCTGATTGGGGATATGAATGGTAAGGTTGGTGATAGGAAAGTTGAGGGAGTGTACAAAGGAGTACAAAGGAAATCAAGCAACAACAGGTCTAGTGACCCTTCTAGGTTGCTTGTCCTCCAAAACACTGAGGATCAAGTGTCCAAACAGTGGTTTAGAGTGGGTAAGGGAACATTGGAAAGGGAATTACTGCCCTGGAACTAATGTCCGTGGCAGGATTAAGAAGTTAGTAGAGGACAGATGGGTTAGTAACTGAGGGGGGGATAAAATAAAGTTATTCATTTACAAACGCAGTCAGTCACGGGTTTAATGAGAGTTATTTGTCTAGGCGGAGTTTAAATGAATCAACGGTGATGCAGTCTATAACGTTTCGGGGAAGCCCATTCCACAAGTTGACAACTCGATTGAAGAAGAAATTCTTAGATTCGTGCGAGTTAAAAGATTTACCAATAATTTTGCAACCGTTTCCCCGCGTGTAATTAGATTGGTCGATAGTGAAGTACTTACTACAGTTCATATTGTCGATGCCTTTGATGATTTTGAACACTTGAATTAAGTCACCTCTTAATCTGCGCTGGGTTAAAGGAAATAGATTTAATTCTCTAAGACGCTCTTCGTATGGTTTGTTCTTTAGGCTAGGTATCATTTTGGTAACTCTACGTTGAACTCGTTCTAGCTTGTTTATATCTTTTTGGTAATAAGGGCACCAGGATTGAACGCAGTATTCCAGAAGAGGGCGGACTAAGGAATTGTAAAGGGTTAGGATAACTTCTTTGGATTTATGCTCAAATGACCTGCCTATAAAGCCAATTATTTTGTTTGCCTTCTTAACCCGTACAGCCCCAGTGACGCGCCTGACGCGTCGGCGATGTATGTAACGCACAGCCCCAGAGACGCGCCTGGCGCGTCACCCTAATTGCGCCGACCGTAACCTCAGGTGTAGCCACTCAAGAGGGCTCAGATTTGTATGGGAACTGTGTACGTATCCCACGCAACCATGCCGATGGTTGAAAACTCTCAAAGTCCACGTGCGTGTGCGTGAGCGCGCAATAACCTGTTTTTTTGGGGTAATTGCCTTCAATTTTTTACTCTTGTAAAATACGTTTTCGGGGGCTCTGTAGGACCATTCTTTTTTTTTTTTTTTTTTTTTTCTATGTGATTGAGGGAGGCAAAAGGCATAACTGCCTATAGCGAGTGCCTCCCCCATAGTTGAAAGAGTGACAGGGCCAAAATCAAGGGATGTTCGAGCCAAAATGCCTGGACACACGGAGTTTGAAGCAATTTAAGTCATAGGAAGAGGGAAAGACTGATTCTGGGAGAGAGTTCCAGAGCTCAGCTGTTGAGTAGAAGAAAGTTTGAGAGTAACGTTTCACTCTTGGGTTGGAGAGTTGCACAGAGTAGGGGTGGGATTGAGTTGCAAGACGGGTACCACGTGCCCTACGTAAAGGAGGTGGTATGCACTGGGATAGCTCTGAGGAACACTGATTATTATAGTAGCGATAGAATAGCGAGAGAGATGCAACATTGCGGCGGAGAGAGAGAGATTGCAGAGAGTTGGTGAGTGGACGGGAGTTAATGATACGAAAGCCCTTCCTTTCAACTTTGTCTAGGAGAGCGGTGTGAGAGGAACCTCCCCACACATGTGAACAATACTCAATACAAGGGCGCACTATGCCCCTGTACAGAGCAAGAAGCTGTGCAGGGGAAAAGAACCCCCTAAGGCGGTTGAGCACACCCAGCTTCTGGGAGGCTGCCTTAGCAAGACTGGTAATATGGTCCTTCCAAATGAGAGCAGAAGAAAAAGAGACACCAAGAATATTGAGAGAAGATGAAGGGTTGATTTTTGTATTGTTGAAGAATAAGGGATAGTCCTCTGGGAGATCCTGACGGGTAGATAGATGGAGAAATTGGGTTTTGGAAGCATTAAAGTTAACAAGGTTTTCTCTGCCCCAATTGGAAATTGTATTTAGATCAGAATTTAAGAGTTCTATGGCTTCATTACGTTTGTTGTTGAGAGATTGCTGGCTGGGGCGTTCTGAAAAACTAATGGAGTAGTGTAAGGTTGAGTCGTCTGCGTATGAATGGATGGGAATTAAGGTACAGTTAAGGAGATCATTTATAAAAATTAGAAAGAGAATAGGAGATAGGACAGAGCCCTGAGGAACACCGGAGTTTATAGGGTGAGGAAGTGAACAATGGCCGTCCACAACCGCGGCTATGGAACGGCCGGAAAGGAAATTAGAGACAAAGGCACAGATGGAGGGATAGAAACCGAAGGAGGGTAGTTTAGAAATTAAAGATTTATGCCAGACTCTATCGAAGGCTTTCGATATGTCTAGTGCAATAGAAAAAGTCTCACCGAAGTCCCGAAAGGAGGATGACCAAGAGTTAGTAAGATATGAAAGAAGATCACCAGTAGAGCGACCCTTAAGGAAGCCATACTGGCGATCTGAGAGCAGATTATGAGAAGAGAAATGCTTAAGAAATTTGGAAGCAAGAATAGTTTCAAAAACTTTAGAAAGACAAGAGATAAGAGCAATTGGACGATAGTTGGAGGGTTGAGAGCGGTCACCCTTCTTTGGGACAGGTTTTTTTAAGCTTTTTGAGCTGTTTTTTGTGGTTTTTCCTTCATTCCTAACCCATTCGCTATTGTTTCTGGAATAAAACAATTTTTTGAAAACCGGCCGGGTTCTGGTGAACAAACATTACAAAACTAGCCGGGGCTGGACGGGTTAACAACTTCTGAACATTGTTGACTCGGTTTTAGGTTACTCGATATTGTTATTCTCCAGGTAAGAGAGGAGATGGTTGTGGTGAAGGAAGAGGTCTTGGCTCTAAGGGAGGTTAATGTTAAACTTCAGAGGGAAGTGGATTTGATCAAAGACGAAAATCTAGCTTTCAAGCTTAGCCAAGAGGAAATAAAGTCAAGTAAGGGGAAAAGGGAGGAAGTTGATGAAAAATTGTATTCATGGCAGGTTGTTAAAAATACGGGTGGGAAAGTCACACTCAAGAAGCAGGATAGTAGAATAGGTATGAGTGTGACAAATACATTCTCTCCTTTGCGAGACGAATGTGTGGGAAAAGATAGTCAGGATAAGGGAGGGATAACCGAAGTGCCTGCCGCCGACTCAGCTCCAACCTCTGACGCTGTGCTACCTACCACCACCACTACCCCCACCACCACCACCACCACCAAGGGAGCTTCTGCCACCACCGGGGGTTCTCCAACTGCAGCTGCTGGATCCTCCCGAGGGAAAGGTAAGTCTGTGTCCCGAGAAGGTAAGTCTGTGTCGATTGTGGGCGACTCCATGGTAAGACATTTAGTTAGGGCTACCCGCACTAAACTTAGGAAGGTTGTGTGTCTGCCTGGCCATGGAGTTGGGAGGGTTTTAGAGAAGATGGACCACATCTTGGAAGATAGTGGAGATAACCCCATTATCTGTCTCAGTGCCGGGAGTAACGATGTTGGTAAGGGTAGAAGTGAGGAACTGCTGCAGCAGTATCGGGATGTGTTAGATAAAGTTAGGATGAAGGGAGGGATCCCCGTAGTACATTGTATCCTACCCAGAAGAGGAGTTCCCAAGGAATGGACATCCAGGGCGATTGGTGTCAATTGCCGTTTGGAGAAATATTGCAAAGAAAAAGCAATACCATTCATTGATAACTGGGATAGTTTCTATGGGAGAGATGGGATGTACGCAAGGGATGGGGTTCATCTTTCACGGTTAGGGGTTTCTACATTAGCTAGTTCTTTAGATAGGGTGGTTGTGGGGTTTTGAACAGAAATATTGAGAGTGTAAATGAGAGGTTAAATGGAACAATTTTAGCGTCAGGCGAAAGCGATAAGGATATTCAGTCTCATGCTAAAAATGATGACTATAATGCAAATGATAGTAGTGATGGTGCAACGGAAGATGGAAATGTCGCTAAAAACAAAGGTAAATTAGGTATAAAGAAAAGAAGTAAATTGAGAGTATATTACACAAACTGTAGGAGTCTATGTAACAAAATGAACGAACTTAGAGCCCTTGTTAGCAAAGAAAATATAGACATAATAGCGCTAACTGAAACGTGGATTAATACAGAAACCAGGCATTTTTTAGCAGAATTTGATATACCAGGATATAGTTTGTTTAAATATGACCGAACAAGTAAGAGGGGTGGCGGTATAGCAGTGTTTGTCAGGAGTACATTAAAAAGCTGTATTAAATCAGGTATTAGACTAAATAACGATAATGAAAGTGTTTGGGTAGAGGTTAACGAAGGTAGTGAGACCATAGTTATTGGAGTTATGTATAGACCGCCAAATATGAGTAGAAATGACGGAACGTCATTATGGGAGGAAATTAAAATGGCATCAAGGTTTAGCAATGTGTGCATTATGGGAGATTTTAATTTTCCGAATATAGATTGGCAGCATCAAATAGGAGACTCTGATTCTGAGGAGTTTATAGAGGTAGTACAAGATAGTTTTTTATTTCAATTCATAGATACGCCGACTAGAGGTAATAATATTCTCGATTTAGTTTTCAGTAACAATGAACATATGGTAAATAATGTAGAGATAGGGGACCACCTAGGAAATAGTGACCACAATTCTGTGTATTTTAATATACAATGGAAAGGTAATACCAGAGAGAATACAACATTAATACCTGACTTTAGAAAAGCCAATTATGGTGGGTTAAGAAGAGCCCTATTAGCGGACCCTATGGTCAAAAAATTAAGTCGATCCAGGTGTCCAAATGAGTGTACCCCTTCTCAGGCACCTGTCATCTTAAGTCAGGAAGAGACGTCAAACTTGGTAGATACATACGATAATTTTATCAAGTCAGTATTCAATGCACAAAATAAATACATCCCCAAAAGAAAATTTAGATCAACACAGAACCAACCCAAATGGATGAATAATAGACTATTAGATCTTCTAGGACAAAAGAGAGGAATATATAGAAAAATTAGAAAAGGCGAAATTCACCTACTTGCTTACTATCAGAATCTATCAAGACAGGTAAAAAAGGATATTAGGAAAGAAAAAAGAAATTATGAAATTAAGGTTGCCAATGACTCAAAAAATAATCCTAAAGCTTTTTACCAACTATATAAATCCAAGGTTAGAGATGTAATTGGTCCCCTTAAAACTTCGATAGGAGAAATGACAGAAAATGATTTAGAAATGTGCAGTACATTAAATAGTCAATTTCTTTCCGTTTTCACTAATGAAAATTTGGCACAGTTTCCAGAAGTCCGTAAGGTATATAGCGATAGTATAGAAAATAGGTTAAGTACGGTTACTATAAGTAGAAATGATGTGCTTAAGGAAATTGACAGACTGAAACCTCATAAATCGCCTGGTCCTGATGAGGTATATGCTAGAGTATTAAAAGAATGTAGGGATGAGTTAAGTTACCCATTAACATTTTTATTTAACAAGTCATTGGAGACAGGTATAGTTCCAGAAGCTTGGAAGCTTGCAAACGTAGTTCCGATCTTCAAAAAAGGTGACAAATCAATAGCATCCAATTACCGTCCCATTAGTCTTACATCAATCATAGGAAAGCTACTAGAGTCAATTATTGCTAGTAAAATTAGAAACCACTTAGATACATTTAATTTAATCAATTCTTCTCAGCATGGATTCACTCAGGGACGTTCTTGCCTTACTAATTTGCTTAGTTTTTTCTCAGAGGTATATGAAGCAGTAGATAATGACAAGTCATATGATATAATATATTTAGATTTCAGTAAAGCTTTCGACAGAGTCCCCCATGAGAGATTGATGAGAAAGGTTGAGGCGCATGGAATAGGTGGGGCGTTGTTGGGATGGATTAGGTCATGGCTAATTGGTAGGAAGCAGAGAGTCAGCATAAATGGTACGAAGTCAGAATGGGGAGCAGTCAAAAGTGGTGTCCCCCAGGGATCTGTATTAGGTCCTCTGTTGTTTGTTATATACATAAATGACCTTGATTTAGGTATAACTAGTAGGATAAGTAAATTTGCAGACGATACCAAAATGGGGAGAACAATTGATTCAGATAGAGATATAGAGTGCCTCCAAAGGGATCTAGATACCTTACACGAATGGTCAGTAAATTGGCAGATGAAGTTTAACATTGACAAATGCAAGGTATTAAAGATAGGGAAGATGCATACAAATGTTAAATATAAACTAGCTAATGTGGAATTAGAAAACTCGAATTGTGAGAAAGATCTAGGTGTGTTTGTTAGCAATGATTTGAAGCCTAGACAACAGTGTATAAGCGTTCGAAACAAGGCAAACAGGATTCTCGGGTTCATCTCAAGGAGTGTGAGTAACAGAACTGCTGATGTTATCTTAAAACTTTACTTGTCATTAGTGAGACCCCATATGGATTATGCTGTTCAATTTTGGTGTTCTTATTACAGAATGGACATAGATTCATTGGAGAGAGTACAACGTAGAATGACAAAAATGATCCATAATATTAGAAATCTTCCGTATAAAGAAAGGTTGAAGAAATTAGGCTTACATTCGTTAGAGAGACGCAGAGTTAGAGGGGATATGATAGAGGTGTTCAAGTGGGTTAGTGGGATTAACAAAGGGGACATGACAAATGTACTAAAGCTCAGTGATAGCGAAAGAACTCGTACCAATGGTTTCAAATTAGATAAATTTCGTTTCAGAAAAGATATAGGCAAATATTGGTTTGGTAACAGAGTTGTAGATGGGTGGAATGGACTACCAAATGCTATAGTGGGATTAAAAACGATAGGGAGCTTTAAGATAAAATTGGATAAGCATATGGACGAGAAGGGTTGGGTGTGAAGGGGGATCAGCAGGGTTGGGCCAATCAGCGCTCTGCAGACCCCCGTAATCCTGCGTTAATCTCTAACCGTTTTGGTAAGATGATCCTCAGGGTATTAGAGTGTTGAGCCTATAATTGGGCTTTGTAATTGGGGTTGTGTGGGACAGGGATCTGCCTTGCTTAGGCCAATCGGCTTTCTGCAGACTCCCATTTTCTTATGTTCTTATGTTCTTATGTTACTCCCAGATCGGTTTCTCTGTTTGCATTCTTAAGCTGAGTGCCATTCATCGAATAGTTTGCTTTCTCATTTAGGTATCCGACATGTAGTACTTTACATTTATCCGCATTGAAACTCATTTGCCAAATTTGGGCCCAACATGACAATTTATTTAGATTGTGTTGCATATCGTCAACTTGTTCTTTTGAGAGTACGCTATTTGCAATTTTTGTATCGTCAGCAAATTTTGAGATTGTACAGGTGAGACCCTCATCTATGTCGTTGATGTAAATTAGAAAGAGAATTGGTCCTAGTACCGATCCCTGGGGTACCCCGCTACTTACATTGGTCCATTTAGATGCCTTACCGTTTATGACTGCCCTTTGCTTTCTGTTGCTGAGCTAATTTTCTATCCATTTCAACACACCGTTTTGTATTCCATGCGCTTTTAGTTTTAGCAGTAAACGTTTGTGGGGAACTTTGTCAAAGGCCTTTTGAAAATCAAGGTATATAATATCTACAGCTTTACTCTCATCGTAGAGGTTGAGGATATCGTGGAAGAAGTCTAAGAGGTTTGTTAAACAGGAACGTTTTTTATGAAAGCCGTGTTAAGTATCTTTAAGTATGTTATTTTCCTCTAAGTGATTTACGAGTCTGTCTCGTATGACCGTTTCTAGCATTTTACAAACAACTGAGGTTAAGCTAATTGGACGATAGTTACTGGGTAGGGATTTGCTGCCTTTTTTGAATATCGGTGTTACGTTGGCTAGCTTCCACTGATCAGGCATAGTTCCAGACTGCAAGGATTTATTGAATAGTAATGTCAGTGGTTTGGAGAGCTCATCCTTACCTTCCTTTAGAACTCTAGGCGAGATTGTATCAGGTCCTGGCGTTTTATTTACCTTGAGTTTATCTAAACAATTCAATACTTCTCTCTCTGTAACGGTGATATTGCTTAGAACATCTGAATTATCAATCTGAATCGGCGATGGTGTAGGGATATCACTGAGGTCTTCTGTTGTAAAAACTGATGCAAAGAAGGTATTGAGGGCATTACTCATTTGTACTTCGTCTTTGGTGTATTCTCCATTTTCATCGACTAACGGTCCAACAGTTGAAGTAACTACTTTTTTCTTTCTGATATAACTATAGAATTCTTTCGGGTTTGTTTTACTTTGATTCGCAATATGTAACTCTAAGGTCTTTTTACTCTGCTTAATTAACTTTTTGGCTTTGCGTCATAGCTCTACAAATTTCACCCGTTCTTCGTCATTTTGTGAGGATTTTAATCTATCATTAGCAAATTTTTTTAGCAAGCAGGCAGTTTGAAATATCTTTATTCCACCATTTGGGCTTATTATTATGGCCTGGACGCCGTATTTTCGATGGTATGCAGTCTTGCACTGCTTTTAGGTAAGTGGTTTCGAATAACTTCCAAGATGTATTTATGTCGTTATTGTTAATTAAAAAGCTCCAGTCAGTTTCTTTAAACATAGCTCTAAGTTTATGGAAGTTTGCTTTCTTGAAATTAGGGACTTTTTCGATGCTACTATTTGGTTCGTTACTAGTAAACTTTAAAGTGAAAGTTATCGTACGATGGTCGCTGTTACTGAATTCATCACCAACATTCAAATTCTCTATCAATTCTTCTTTTGTTGCAAGTACAATGTCAAGAACGTTATTACCACGGGTCGGCGTTCGAACAAATTGATAAAGCGAACTCTCTTGCAAGTTCGTATACAAGTCATGTCCGGAGTGTGAAGTAAGAGTATTGCTCCACTTGGTCACAGGTAAATTAAAGTCGCCAAAAATTACGGTATCTTGTGAGTTACTTACATCTGCAATTTGTTCGTAAATTTCTCGGTCAGTTTGCACTGATTGAGCTGGAGGTCTGTATATTAACGCAAGTATTATTTTTGTACCTTTATTATTCTTTATTAGCACAAAGATGTGTCGACGTTCACAATTTGAGGTTTTGACACGAGGGTCGGGTTAAGACTTTCTTTGATATAAAATAAAACGCCACCTCCATTTTTATTTATTCGGCTGTTCTCAAACATTACATAACCGGGAAGTGAATACTCTGCTAAAAAGTCTCTATCTTCTGTATTGAGCCAAGATTCTGTTATGCCAATCACATCATAATTTTCTGTAAACACTAGTTCCTCTAAATCTGAAAATTTATTGCGTATGCTACGAGCGTTTGCATAGAAAACCTTTAAAGTTGCGGTTTTAGAACTCACAGAACGTTCTTTCATCGAATTTTTGGTTCTGGTCGGATCTACATTTACATTCATGGCTGTCCTCGGTCCTCGGTCGTTATCCCTGGCGGTTTTGAATTTGGGTCGTGTTGGTGGAGCTTTATCCAAATTGGCGGTTCTTGACGGATTAGTATTTAATTCCTTTGTAGGTTGCCGTCCTCGCTGTCTTCGGTCCTCCTTTCTGGTTGTCCTGTGCTGAGTCGATTTCTTCTCCGAAAATCCTTCACCGCATCGTTGAGAAGACGCCCAAAACGTGCTGCTCCCACCTGGTTCAGATGAACTCCATCGTCCGAAAACAAATAGTCATTGTAGTAGAAATTGTCCCAGGTTTCGACGAATCCCACGTTCTCCTTCCTGCAGAGGTTTGCTAGACAACGATTTGTGCTGGTGGCTATGTTGTAAAATCGGCTCTCTACACCGAGCCGGGGGACGATTCCTGAGACGATGATCCTTGATGACTTCTCCTTAAACGACTTGATCAGCTGCTGGTACTTTAAAAGCAAATCTTCCGACCGGGTTCGCTGTACATCGTTGGATCCAACGTGGATGACGTACATTGTATTAGCAGGGGCCAGCTTTGATACTTCGTCAACTGCTGCAACTACGTCGTCCACACCACCACCAGGGATACAAAAACGCTTCCTGGTCTTAGGTGCCCTGGCGCAAAACTCTGTGAGCTGACCACGTATCATCGAGTCTCCCACGAGCCGGACTTCTTCTATTTCCTCTTCGTCATCTGGGTCTGTGAGTATCTGGAAACGGGTAATCGGTATGTGTTTCCTGGTCTTGGGGCAAACGTTGTTCCTCACGACACGGAAATTGTCTTGAGGGGGAAGAGAGTCACTATTTGTATCTTGAGTATCGGCAACATCAGCTGAAGTGGCTACTGTAGGCGTTGAATTGTTGGCAGTTGACGTTGGGGCGTTGGTGGCTGCTGGAGTTGCGGTGACAATTGAAGTTTGTGGTACTCCAACGTTGAGTGTTACAAACTCTTGGAGTGATTCCAGCTTCATGGTGAGGACGTTGACCTTGTTGTAGGCTTCATCTAATTTCACTGTAAAATTCTCTCGTTGCTGGCAGAGCCGGCAGACTTGAAAATCGACAGTAGCAAACATGGACTCACCAAACCTACCGGCGCAGTTCGCACAAGCGCGAGGCATGGTGACAGTCACTTTCTTCAGATCACTTCACTCACTTAAAAAACACTTCACTCACTTTAAAACACTTCACTCACTTTAAAAACACTTCAATCACTTCAACCGAAAACAAATATGCTGAAATACGCAGAAATAGGTTATCAGGGGTGATAGCCTAACCGAAAACAAAAATGTTGAGATACGCAGAATGGCAGAGTGGTGGGAGGGTGGGGGGTACCATCAGAGGTGAATGGGAATGGTAGTGCACTTGTGGACGTATGTGTGGGGAGGAGGCTGTAGATAGCCAACACCTTCCTTCGACACAGAATGATCCACAGGTGCACGTGGAAACGGATGTTGACGATGAAGGATAAGACAGTGGTGAAACGAAAGTCATTGATTGATTATGTATGTGTGGATGAACGAATGAAGATATCTGTGATGGATGCTAGGGTGTATAGAGGGGTATTGGAGGGGGTCTGTCTGATCATTATGTAGTGGTAGCTAAGGTTAGGATACAAAAGAAGTGGGTGAGGAGAGCTGGAGGGAGGCGAGAGGAGGGTGGAATGGTGAGGAGGGTGGAGAGGTTGCAGGAGGAGGAAGTCAGGGAGGAGTACAGGAGAGCAGTGGAAAGACGACTAGGTGGGTTCGACCTGGAAGTTATGGAGGAAGTGGAGGAGATGAGCAAGGTGTTTAAGGATGAGATCTGTGCAGCATGTGAGGAAGTGTGTGGAGTGAGGAGAAGAGGGAGGGGAGTGAAAGGTACAGCATGGTGGATAGAAGAGGTAAGAAGAGCTGTGGAAGAAAAGAAGAAAGCATATAGAGAGTGGTTGGGTAGTAAAGGGAATGAAGATTCCGAGAGACAGAAACGAGCGAGGTACGTGGAGAGTAAGAGGGTGGTGAAGAGAGTAGTGAAGGAAAGTAAGAGAAGAGTAGATGAGGAATTTGGAAGGAATCTGAGTGTAAAATGGAGGGAGAGTAAGAAACTGTTCTGGAAAGAAATCAAGAAAGTTAGGGAAGGTAGCAAGGGAAACAGTAAGGGTGTGAAAGATAAGAATGGGAGAATGCTAGCCGAGAAGCAAGAGAGAGTCGAAAGATGGAGGGAGTACTTCAGTGAGTTGCTGAATGTAAGGAATGAAGAGCCAGCAAACATAGCTGGATATGGTATGGGAGAGAGAAGAAGAGAAGTAGTGGAGGAGGAGGTGGGGATCAGGAGGTCAGAAGTGTGGGAAGCCATGAAAAGAGTGAAGTTGGGGAAAGCACCAGGAACAGATGGAGTGTGTGGGGAAATGTTGAGGTATGGTGGTGAGATAGTGATAAAATGGGTATGGAAAATGTGCAAACTAGCATGGGAGAAGGGGAGTGCACCCGATGACTGGAAGACTGGCATAATAGTCCCCCTATATAAGGGCATAGGGGAAAGAGGAGTGTGTGGTAACCACCGAGGAATATGTCTTCTAAGCGTAGTAGGAAAGGTGTACAGAAGGGTAGTGATTGAGAGAGTGAGAGTGAGAACGGAGAAATGGATAGGCGACGAGCAGGGAGGTTTTAGGAAGGGAAGAGGATGTGTAGATCAGATTTTTACCCTGAATTGTGTTGTGGAGAAGTATCTGGAGAAGAAACAAAAGGTGTATGTTGCCTTTATGGACTTGGAGAAGGCCAATGACAGAGTGGATAGAGAAGGTTTGTGGAAAGTACTTAGAATATACGGAGTAGAGGGCAAGTTGCTGAAAGCAGTGAAGAGCATGTATGAGGGTGCAAAGACGGCAGTACATGTGGAGAGTGAGCAGAGCGCGTTCTTTGACCTGAATGTTGGTTTGAAACAGGGGTGTGTGATGTCCCCGTGGTTGTTTACTGTATATATGGATGGAGTCATGAAAGAAATACTATCAAGAGCAGTGGATGTTGGTGTATCGCTGAAAAGGGAGGGAATTGAGTGGAAGCTACCTATACTGCTGTTTGCGGATGATACAGTTCTGATGAGTGATAATGAATGGGAGTTGCAGGGTCTGGTAAATGAGTTTGGAACAGTGTGCGAAAAACGGAATTTGAAGGTAAATGCGGGGAAGAGCAAGGTTATGGTCTTCGAAAGGGGTGAAGTCACAGAGTGTGAGGTGAAGCTGATCGGTCAGGCTATGGAGATCGTCAACTCTTTTAACTCTTATTTAGCGGGGTCGGACTTAAGTCCGATACGAGAAAATTGGACTAAATGGCGGGGTCGGACTTAGTCCGTGGGCGTATTCCCGCCCTAATTTAGGTGGAAAGCGAAACTTGGTGGTCAGGCGGTGTACTACAAGGGCCCACCCACACATCCCCACTGCGTGACCGTGACTAAGTGACCCTCAAGCAGCCATAATGGAAGGTCAAGATTTGCCGGTGTTCGATTCGGTGGCCGCCATCCCTAGTGCGTCGCGCCACCCTACTAACCACGCCCGGCTTACCACCCAGGAACTAGATATCATGCTGAACTCTTCAGAACTTTCTAATAAGCTGTTGGATGAAACCGTCGAAGGTCTGGGTGAGAGTTTTGGTAGTGTGGATGACTCAGAAGACGAAAATAACCCGATCATAGGCTTTCACCCCAAGCATAATTTGCGTGGGGTGGATGTTGTGGTTGATATTGGACAGACCCTTGAGCAAATTGGAGACGTTCCTGACGAAGAACATACTGGTGTGGGTGTTGGTAAGTACAATTTATATTTTATAATTGCTTGAAAATGTGATTGCAAGCATTTTATCACCTTACGAGCGGCTGGTGGAGTATATTTCACTGTGCCGCCCAGCGGGGTTTTTTTTTTTACCCTAAATGGGGTTGTTCCGTGCTCTTTTTCATGCATAAACAAGACCCAGAGCGTAATACAAGAATGTATCCTGAAAGTGCGTAAATTGAGCTTTCCAATGACACCCGAACCATCCTTTTATGATCACTGGTTGTCTTTCAACGATCGTAAAACACGAGTGCAAAAACCCTAAAATACGGTAATTTCCTTATATAATTCCCTGTGTGGCGAGCGGTCTTGAGGTAATTTATGCTCCTAATCACCGCTCCGCTCTCTCTCAGAGCACATTACGTCCTCAAAATTGCACTCTACAAGACATTTCCTTTGCATTTTATAGCGTATTATTTGCAGGCGTTCGGTAAATTTCTTATGGTAATACAAACAACGAAAGATTGAATATTTGTGTTTGGCATTATATGATTGTGGAGAACAGATGTAGGCCTACCGTATATATTATGTTTTCATATATATGATACATGTGTAAACAATTTATATTATCACGACTCTCTCTCTCTCTCTCTCTCTCTGTCTCACTCTCTTTGTTTGTACTCCTTTGTACTCTCTTTGTTTGATGTAGGCCAGGGCACGCCCCTAACTAATCTCTTCCCTCCCAGGGGAAATCACACCTAGCAGATGTTTTTGACCTCCCCTCTCTCTCTGTCTGTCTCTTCCTCTCTGGGTCTACCTATACTGCATGTGACATTGAAATTGCTTGAGAGTTTGATTGCAAGCATTTTATAGCGTATTATTTGCAGGCGTTCGGTAAATTTCTCACGATAACCAGGGTGTATGGTACATTTCTCACGATAATACAAGCAACAACGAAGCTTGGCGAAGATTGTGGTCTACAATATACCTTTTTATAATTGCATGTGACCTTGTAATTGCTTGAAAGTTTGATTGCAAGCATTTTATAGCGTATTATTTTCAGGCGTTCAATAAATTTGATAAATATATCAAAATAAGTCCTGTGGGACTATGAAATAGCTATTATTGGACAAGGAAAATATTTTGTTCATCCCTCCACTGGAACATCAACAACAATGTCAACAACGTATCGCCGTCGTCGGCAATCGTAAGATTCAGAGTCGTAAAGATTCCAGGACGAGCTCAATAGAAAATGAATGAATGAAATGAACGAGTGTGCAGTACTGCCAATACGTATAGCGACTTCCGCTAGATCTAGAGACCTTTACTTCGATCTAGCAGCAATGACTTACACTAGCGGTTTTGTTTTGAAATTTCAGAACAATTTCGAAGTGATATTATATGGATTTTGCCAATTCATATTTCTAGTGGTATTTATCATGTCTTACATCTAACAATATATGCTAGCGGATTTAACTTCAATTGGTAACCCTCCCGCTCGAGTCGGCTCCAAGAAAATCGATAATGGTGGCACTTTAGTAAACAGGTGATAAACAAAACCGCATGCGGATCGGTTTGGTGTATCGGTATTATGGTAAGTTGGCTACCTACTATTGTTTATACGATATAGTAAGTAATGATAAGTAAATTATTATATATTATATATAAAACAAAAACAAAAATCCTGAAAAGCAAGCGAAACAGAGAGAGAGAGAGAGAGAATGCAGAAACTGAACTGAAGAAAGAGTGAAAAAGATATAATAATACAGAAATATTACAAGCAAATAAATAAAATAGAGGGATTAGTTAGAGAAAATAATGAGAAATACATAATACGGATGAGGAAGAGGGAAAGCAAGCGAGCCAGAGAGAGAGAGAGAGAGAGAGAGAGAGAGAGAGAGAGAGAGAGAGACAGGAGGAGTGAGAGAGATTAGAGAAAATAGAGAGATTGCAAGCATTTTATAGCGTATTATTTGCAGGCGTTCAGTAAATTTCTTACGGTAATACAAACAATGAAAGATTGAATATTAATTGTGCTTGGCATTATATGATTGTGGGGAACAGATGTAGGCCTACCGTATATATTATGTTTTCATATATATATGATACATATGTAACATTGTTATATTATCACGACACTCTCTCTCTCTCTTGTCTCTTCCTCTCTGGGTCTACCTATAGCCTACATTTATAATTGCATGTGACCTTGAAATTGCTTGAGAGTTTGATTGTAAGCATTTTATAGCGTATTATTTGCAGGCGTTCAGTAAATTTCTTACGGTAATACAAACAACCAAACAACGAAAGATTGAATATTTGTGCTGCACATCCCTCATACGAAATACCATTCCCATCGTATAGAGAGAATACAGAAACTGAACTGAAGAAAGACTGAACAAGATATAATAATACAGAAATATTACAAGCAAATAAATGAAATAGAGGGATTAGTTAGATAAAATAATAATGAGAATTACATATACGGATGAGGAAGAGAGAAAGGGAGCGCAAGAGAGGGAAAGCGAGCGAGCCAGAGAGACAGACAGACAGGAGGAGTGAGAGAGATTAGAGAAAATAATAATGAGAATTACATAATTATACGGATGAGGAAGAGAGAGAGAGACAGCGCGCGAGAGAGGGAAAGCGAGCGAGCCAGAGAGAGAGAGAGAGAGATAGACAGACAGGAGTGAGAGAGAGAGAGAGAAAGGAAGAGAGAGAGAGAGAGAATACAGAAATAAGGAGAAATAAGAGAAAAATAAGACCGATTACCAAAGGAATAGTAGACGCGCGAGAGGCCGAAGTCAGGCCAAAGCGAACGCAACCGAACGCGCCCGGGAAATAGACCAAAAAGTACCTCCTCTTCCTCACCTCTTCCCACCCTCCACACTCATTCATAACATCCATTCATAGACTTATATGGGGAGACGAAGAGTTGCTCTTTCCAAAAATGATTGTTTCGTTCGCATTGGAGCCATAGTAACGGCGCTAGGGCGAGTGAAATTGAGCGAATATTTCGGGATTATGCCCGCTGAGCAGTACAGTGTAAAATACCTTACCACCCGCTAAATAAGGGTTAAGTATCTGGGCAGTGTGTTGAGTAAAGATGGGGCTATGGATGAAGAAGTGCGGGAGAGGGTACAACAGGGGAAGAGGGTTGTAGGAACGCTAAAAGCAGTAACAAGAAATAGGGTGGTCAGTATGGAAGTGAAGAAGTCCTTGCATGACAGTGTGGTAATCCCGACACTGACTTACGGAAGCCAAGCATGGACGTTGGTTGAGAGACTCAGACCAAGAGTGAGAGCAGTGGAAATGAATTACTTAAGGAGTGCGTGCGGAGTTATATGGAGGGATAGACAGACTAATGAGGAAGTAAGAAGGAGGTGTGGTGTGGAGGTAGATGTGCTGGAAAGTGTGAAAAGGAACAACTTGAGATGGTTCGGCCATATGGAACGTATGGAAAGCGAGAGCATGACTAAGAGGGTGTACGAGAGCGAGGTGGAGGGACAGAGAGGGAGAAGTAGACCGAATGAGAGGTGGAAGGATGGAGTGAGGAAGTACATGAACGAAGGCGGTGCTGGTTGGGGGGAGGGGCGTCGACTGACTGAGGACAGAGGTGCATGGGGGCGGTTCGTTCGTGGCCACCCCTTCGGGGATCACGGCATCAGGCAATAGATAGATAGATAGACTTAATAATGGACTAGATGATAGGCTATGTCTGCAACAACGGCCATTTGTTATATCTATTACAACGGTAGGTACGCTAATTCCAAACCCTCGAACTATTACGCCGGTGAACAAAAACACTTAAAACCCTCCAGAGTTAATCTACTGGATAACGGGGTATCAATTAACTGGGTTTTAGTGCACTTCTACAAAGGCTTTCCGGTGACGGCAAAGCCAACTCACAACATGAGTACTTACGTTACGAAAATGCTCTTAAGTAATCACAATGCTTGAATAAACTATATAAGATTTAATAAAGGAATAAATGCTTACGTTAACTTTAGTGGGAGTCAGTACTCAACACTAAACTCTTCAATGCTCTATGAAAACATTGGAAGTCTAGTCCTACAGCAATCAGATAAGGAATCTTCTGAAAAGGTCTGATGCTCTAAGATACTCGTTAATACAGAACAGAAATAATGCAGGGGCAGGACACCAAAGCGAGTATCTTAAATACACCAATAAGTAGGATACATATATATATAACAAGGGAGTGCAACAACTCTGTGACAGCACTAATAATAACCACTCAGAAACAGTACTTACTTAGCCAACGTAACAGCCAAACTGGGTTGTGCACTATGCATCAACCAAGGCTAAAATAAGGCGTGAATAATTCCTAAAACATACACAATGAAAGTTAATAAACACAATGCTGTCTTTCTCACTAATAAAGTCTAGCAGTGGCATAAAAGGTACTAGGAAACTAGGCAGAGCGCAAGCATGCTCGTAGCCTACTGTCTCCCCTTGAACAGATTTCCCTTATATTACGTTAAGTGACTTGGAGGCTCTCTTGGTAAGTCCAGATCTCTAGTATCTGGTCTTGCCCTGGCGCTCCACAAAGGTCAACAAAATAAGGTAGCAAGCATACAGGTAAGTATAGGCAAAAGCCCTTCACCTGTATACTGCTACACTCGCAAAGGAAAATATGCACAAGGGTTACAGGCTAGCTAGCTTCGTCGATGTTGTACAGGCTCTGACTTGCCACATACATAACTCAGACAACGACCAAAGATACCTTCCACTGTCTAGCATTAAATAATGGGAAAGAACAGCTCAATAATTAGAAGCACCCCAACACTAGGCTACCATATGACTATGACTCTAATAATCCCTAAAACTAGTGCAAACATAAATGTGAGAGCTGGTGCTGGTAATACGACTGGCCGACTATGGAAGTCGTATGCAGAACCAGAAGGGATAAGTAATTGAATAAAGAGAGAAGTATGAAAATGAAGAAGTTCAGAGAGAGAGAAAGTAGTACAGGGGGTTATATGGGGGGACAGATTGCAAAGAACATGTAGGACCAAGCACGCTGGGCCAAGCTCTGAAGGAGACACGAGGGCAGGAGCCCACACCATCGTCCCAGAACAGCGGCCGCCAATCACAGACGACTACGTCATGAAGAGCAAGCGTCCTATGACGTAGACAGGCCCGCCGGCCAATCACGGGCGTGGGAGACTCCTCCGAGCGCAGGAGGCATACGTACATACACACGCACACACTACCACCGTGCTGCCTCCTCCGCTCTCTCTCTCTCCTTAACTTCACACAATGCATCTTATATTCTAGCAATGATATAAAATACTTTAGAGTGTCACAGACAAGAATAAAGAACACCACTGATCTGTCTGTGACAACATGACCTCTATGAAAGAAAGAACATCATTCTACGATTATTGTAGCCCATATCACTGCCCTGGCGAGCGCTAGCGAGTTACGAGTGCATTCTGGCAAGCTGGCCAGCGTAACAAGAGAGAGAAACAGTAGTAAAGAGGGTTAGATGGGGGACAGATTGCAAGGGACGTCTAGGACCAAGCACAACATACCAAGCTCTGAAGAGACACGCGGGAAGGATGCCCGCACCACCTTGCTAGGACAGCAGGCGTCATATGACACGTCAGGCCCGCCGGCCAATCACGAGCAGGTGGTACAGCCCAAGCGAGGGATGCACACGTACATACACACGCACACACTACCACCTCGCTACTCCTTCTCGCTCTCTCTCCTTGCAATTCACTCTACATATCTTATACTCTATCAATGATATAAAATACTTCCAAGTGTCACAGACAAGAATAAAGACCACCACTGATCTATCTGTTACAACATGAACACTAAGAAAGAAAGAACATCGTTCTACGATTATTATAGCCCATTTCACTGCCCTGGCGAGCGCTAGCGAGTACGAGTACATTCTGGCAAGCTGGCCAGCGTAACAAGTCAGTAAGAGATTTTGTTTTCCCTATGTGAAAAACAAGAATCACACTACAGACTCAATGGAAGACGCTTGCCATTCCCGGGTTACACACTATAGATAGGATGGCTTTATAGCGGTCAAATTGTATTATTTTCAAATTTTGGTATAATTTTGGAATTAGGCAATTAGGAAATTAGGTGAATTTGTTTTTAGTATTTGTTATGACTTTGACAACATGCTGTGTATGGTACAGGAAGAATATAAGAACTAAAAAATAGAGCCTTATAGAGTTTTCCGGTTTTTTCCAATAATGTATATATATTTTCTGCAAGACGAAAACTTAAAAAACCTATTGCTTTTAAATCTCACTAAGTTACATTTTTAGAAAAACGGGTGTAAAGTACTGTAGATCAACTCGACTTCTAAGATAAATTAATGGTTAAGGTGGCAAAAATATGTGTGTGATAACCCGGGTTCGAATCCCGGTGGATCATATATACTTTAATTAATTTCATTGGGGGTGTGGTGGTGAGATTAATAAAAATAATATTATTAGTAGGTTTAGGGATATTTCTTCGAGAGGCCGGTCTATATGATCTGTGCCCCATGAATATTCTTTCCTCTCACTTAAACAGTAGGCTACCATAGTGCGGTTGGGAGTATGAACATGATTAGATTAATATCCAGTATTCGAGAATGGATAATAAGTCGTAGGCGTGTGCATAAACCTTTAACCGTCCTGGTGGTGTAATGGTTAAGGTGGCAAAAATATGTGTGTGATAACCCGGGTTCGAATCCCGGTGGATCATATATACTTTAATTAATTTCATTGAGGGTGTGGTGGTGAGATTAATAAAAATAATATTACATAGTGAACGCAATGCATACTTCAATTCTAAGGCTTTCTACATATCGAGGGGTGACAACCAGATGTGGTTATGTCCACAAATGCAGTTTGTAGATAATCACACATAAAGATTTAAAATCTTCATGATATATCGAAAATTGATTCAATTTTTGAATTTTTTGCTGGAAATGTTCATGATATAAATGTCTATGAGACTGGAGACTAAACCAATTCCTAAACTGAAACAGTTGAACAAAAATGGCTAAATTGGACATAACCAATTCTGGTTGTCACCCCTCGATATATTATAGTGTATGTTCATATACTGGATTCATACATAATGTATACAGACATACAGACCCTTCCCTCCCACCCGCCATCCCCCCAAACCTCCCCGCCCCCTGTAGCGAGAGCGCTCAAACGGCCCGTGATAGTTTGAAAACACATAGAACTAGACCGATTTATAAGAGGATTTCAGCAACAATATTTCACACACTTACAGAAGGATGATGAGTGTAGACATTTAAGGTGATAACTGATTATTTTCATTGAGGCCGAAAATCAACCCTATTTAGGGTGGTTTAGTGGTGCCCTCCCAGTTGCCCCCCTGCCGAGAAAACCCTGGCTATGCCACTGGCTCAGGGACTGAACATCAAAACTTGCCATTACACAATCTCCAAAAAAGGCAATGGTAATTTCCTTGACAAAAGTGAAACAATCCTTAATTGTATATTGATTACATGTAATCGGTGACAAGAGAAGGACAATGAACTTTGATAATTTATAGCAGTGCGTTCCAATTGCAGAAAGCCCTGGTCTAAGTGGGCAGTTTACTTTGTGTATCTTAGGCAGACCATACATAATTCCAGGTTGAAAACCAGATACATGAAGCTGGGAGTAAATAAAATCACTAATAGCATCTTTTGATTTAAATTTAGTCAGTAGTCTGTTAATTCGGTCTTCAAATTTTAGAGTGTAGTGAATGTACTGAATGTTTCAATGAATGATATACTATTTATTATCAATGGTGATTCATATACTATTTATCATCAATGGTGATTCATATACTCAAAGAGATGGTGTAGCTATGGGTTCCCGGTTGGCCCGAGTCTCTTGAACGCTTTCTTATGTCACTATGTATCTGGTTTTCAACCTGGAATTATGTATGGTCTGCCTAAGATACACAAAGTAAACTGCCCACTTAGACCAGGGCTTTCTGCAATTGGAACGCACTGCTATAAATTATCAAAGTTCATTGGCCTTCTCTTGTCACCGATTACATGTCAAGTTGCTTGACAGGTCGCTAAATTCCATCAGTTTTATTCTACCTAATTTGTCTCTTGATCTGTGTCATCGACGTAAAGTTGGTGCCCTTAGTCTTTTATTTAAAGTTTTTAACAACCCTCAGCATCCCTTACATGGGGTTCTGCCTGGGCCCTATGTCCGGGCTCGTGCAACTAGATTCACAAGCAATCTTAATTATCTTGCCATGAGCCGTGTTAATTTTTCTACTACACAGTTTTCACGGTGTTTTGTGCCGGCCATGGTTGACTTGTGGAATAAGTTGCCAAATGAGCTAGTCAATTCAGCTAATATCTCCATTTTTAAGTCTAGAGTTAATGTTTTTTTGCAGCATTAATTCTAATTTTTAAACTTATTTTATTCTATTTTATTGTATTATATTTAAGCTTGATATCCTCCACTGCATAATATGTTATCTGTGTTTAATATGTGTATATGTACAGTACAGTATACAGTGTATGTTTTTATTTTTTCCTAAGTTGCCATAGTCTCTCTCCAGTGCCTCCGGGTGTTTTGTGTGGATTGATCTTGATGGTGTTTCTGCACCCTGGTTGGAGACTTCGGCATCTCATATAATAATAATAATAATAACTATGAAACGCAATGGTTAAAAAATTGCCCTGAACATTGTAAGCCCAATTTGTATAGACGCTATGTCGACGTCACATTTCTTCTCATTAAGAATATTGACCATGTGGCTATATTTTTAGACTATCTCAACTCAAAACATGCACATCAAATTCACTTATGAATTAGAATCTAATAATTCACTATCATCTCTGGACCAGCAGCTGGTGCCGGGCGCCTCTTCAAACCTCCCGCCCCAGCACACCACTGCTGGGCAAGGCAGCATGACACATGTACGATGCCGGAAGTTTTTGAGTGATGGTTATTTACACCACCCTGGGGGTAAGGGGGCCTCCATCTTATGGTGGAGGAGAAAAAGAATATGCTCCACGTGTCCTACTGGTGTCGTACAAGGCGACTAATAGGGGGAATGGGGGTAGATTATAGGCACAAATCGAACAAGGCTATACCCAGGAGAGGCTGTAATCATTTCATAAGGAATCGCTGGAACTTCTGTTTCATTTGCTTGGCTTCTCTTACTGATTCCCTTTGTGCCTCACTTACACTGAGAGTAGTCTAGCATGCTCTCACAAACATCTCATCCTCCTATCTACTTCACTACACTTAACATGCACACCACACTTCCTCCTTCAAAATTAGAAAAAAAAAAAACATGATGAACACAGGCCCAGCTCGGAGTCCCCAGGGGGGGGGGGGGGGGGGGAGGGTCCATAAATTCCCCCATACATGCCCGACCTTCCCCTGACGACCCCTTTAAATGCTCTGGACCACGGCCTGTCACTCTTACTATCAACATTTGCAATATTCGCGGCCTTTCCTCTAGTTTTCACTCTGTCGAACACCATCTCTCCTCCTCCAAACCTGATCTTCTCTTCCTCACCAAAACCCAGGCATCTGAAACAACTTCCAGCAGCCGCTTCTCTGTATCCTCCTACTTTCTCTATCCTAGTTTCAAAGCCAATGGTGGATGTTGTGCATACGTGCACAACACACTCACTTGCTCTCGTGTTCCCGATTTCGACTCCTCTGAATTCTCAACTTTATGGCTCAAACTATCCTGTCATTCTCATACTAAATATTTCTGTGCTGTCTATCTTTCCCCTAACTCTACCGACTTTCCCAAATTCTTCGACTATCTAAACTCTAAAGTGGAACACATTCTATCTATCTCTCCCTTCTCTGAAATCTCCATCTTAGGAGATTTCAACGTTCACCACCGCCAATGGCTCTCCTCTCACTCTACTGACAAACCTGGTGAACAAGCCTACGTCTTTTCTATCATAAATGACCTATAGCAGCTGGTCCAGCAACCCACCCGTATCCCGGATCGGTTCGGAGATCGGCCCAACATTCTTGACTTATTTCTGACTTCTAACCCTTCCTCTTATACTGTCAATTTGTTCTCTCCTTTGGGCTCCTCCGACCATAAACTTATCTCCGTCACCTGTCCTATCTCTTCAGTACGGCCATCCGATCCTCCCAACCGGCGGTGCTTGTGGCACTTTGGCACTGCTGACTGGGAGGCTCTTCAGCAGTACTTCTTTGATTTCCCATGGAATGACTTCTGCTTCCGTGGCCGAGGACCCTCGGAGAGTGCTGAACGCATTACCGAGGTAATCCTCTCGGACATGGAGGCGTACACTCCATTTTCTTTCTCTCAGTCTAATGCAAACAAATCTTGGTTTACTCACGCTTGTTCTACTGCTGTCCACAACAAGGAGGAAGCATTCAAACGGTACCGACACCTTAAAACTCAAGAATCTCATTCTTCCTATGTTTCTGCCCGGAATCAAGCCAAATCTGTTCTTCGACTTGCCAAGCATTCTTTCATCAATAATAAATGCACTGAACTATCCAACTCTAGCTCTTCCCAAGCTTTCTGGCATCTAGCAAAAAACCTCTGCAACAACTTCTCTTCCTCGTCTCTCCCTCCCCCTTTCCACTCTGATGGCACAACTATCACTTCTTCCTCTGACAAAGCTGAACTCTTTGCTCAAGCTTTTGCCAGAAACTCTACCTTGGATGATTCCGGTGCTATTCCTCCCTCTCCACCCCCCTCTCTCCTACTTATGCCTAATATCCTAATCTCTTCTAAAGATATACTTTCTACCTTCTCTGGGCTTAATACTAAGAAGGCGTACGGTCCGGTCGGTGCTCCTCCTGTTGTACTTAAAAACTGTGCTTCCGTGCTGACCCCCTGCCTAGGCAAACTCTTTCGTCTCTGTCTCTCCTCTAACATCTTTCCTTCTTGCTGGAAGTTTGCTCTCATTCAACCTCTCTCAAAGAAGGGTGACCGCTCTCAACCCTCCAACTATCGTCCAATTACTCTCATCTCTTGTATTTCTAAGGTTTTTTAAAACTATTCTTGCTTCCAAATTTCTTAAACATTTCTTTTCTCATACTCTGCTGTCAGATCGCCAGTATGGCTTCCTTAACCCAGTGAGACCCAGCGTCGCACGTGATGCGTCGGCAGTGTTTGATCACCAACTCCCAGCGACGCATCACGTGCGTCCGACATATTAAAATCAGTTACGTGGCTCGTAAGGTAGGAAATGGCGGGAGAATAGGAGGGGGAGGTACCGTAGTGTGTGTGGGAGCCGGGCCGGTAGGTGTGAGCGGGCCAAGACAGCCGCGCGGCTGGTGGTGGTGGGCTTAGTGGGGATACTTTACACCCTTAGTTCACCGGCACTTTGAACCTTCATTACTCCGGTCGTATGAGAGCTAGAGGCTTGAGATTTATGTGAGACACTCCTTAGGATGTATGCCGTACAATGCCATACTCAGTTTTCACCCTAGTGCTCCCGGGCGGGTGGTCATGCGGGGGAGACGAACTTTCGACCCTCCCCCCCCCTGCCCCCCAAATGACCAAGGTGAGTTTTTTTTTTTCTTCATTTCTCACCATTCTCTTCCATTTTGGCTCAACAAATTTGTTTGAGGGCCCCCCCCCCCCCCAAAAAAAAATATCCGAGGTGATTTTTTTTTTTTTTTTCATTTCTTATCCTTGTCTTCCATTTTAGCAAACAAAAATAAGAAGTGAAAATGGCTTGGGACTGGGGTGAACAAAATATTATAACTAGCCGGGGCTCAACGGGTTAAGGGTCGCTCTACTGGTGATCTTCTTTCATATCTTACTAACTCTTGGTCATCCAACTTTCGGGAATTCGGTGAGACTTTTTCTGTTGCAATAGACATATCGAAGGCCTTCGATAGAGTCTGGCACAAATCTTTAATTTCCAAACTGCCCTCCTTCGGTTTCTGTCCCTCCATCTGTGCCTTTGTCTCTAATTTCCTTTCCGGTCATTCCATAGCTGCGGTTGTGGACGGCCATCGCTCACTTCCTCATCCTATCAACTCTGGTGTTCCTCAGGGTTCTGTCCTATCTCCTATTCTCTTTCTAATGTTTATAAATGATCTTCTCAACTGTACTTCCAGTCCCATCCATTCATATGCAGACGACTCTACCTTACACCACTCAATTAGTTTTCCAGAATGCCCCAGCCAGCAGTCCCTTAAAAGTAAACGTAATGAAGCCATAAAATACTTATCTTCTGATCTAGCTACTATATCCAATTAAGGTAGAGAAAACCTTGTTGCATTTAATGGTTCCAAAACTCAATTTATCTATCTTACTACCCGTCAGGAACCTCCAGAGAACTATCCCTTATTCGTCAACAAAACAAAAATCAACCCTTCATCTTCTCTCAATGTTCTCTGTGTCTCTTTATCTTCTGCTCTCACTTGGAAAGACCATATTACCAGTCTCACTAAGGCAGCCTCCCAGAAGCTGGGTGTGCTCAACCGCCTCAAGGGGTTCTTTACCCCTGTGCATTTTTTTGCTCTGTACAGGGGTACAATGCGTCCTTGTGTTGAGTATTGTTCATATGTGTGGGGAGGATCCTCTCACACCACACTCCTAGATAAAGTAGAAAGGAAAGCCTTTCGTATCATTAACTCCCGTCCACTCACCAACTCTCTGCAATCTCTCTCTCTTCGCTGCAATGTTGCATCTCTCTCGCTATTCTATCGCTACTACAATAATCAGTGTTCCTCGGACCTTTCCCAGTGTATACCACCTCCTCTACGTAGGGGGCGTAGTACCCACCTTGCAACACAGTCCCACCCCTACTCTGTTCAACTCTCCAACCCAAGAGTGAAACACTATTCTCAGACTTTCTTCTATTCAACTGCTGAGCTCTGGAACTCTCTCCCAGAATCAGTCTTTCCCTCTTATGATTTAAGTTGCTTCAAACTCTGTGTATCCAGGCATTTTAGCTCGAACGTCCCTTGATTTCGGCCCTGTCACTCTCTGAAATCTGGGGGAGTCACTCGCTGCAGGCAGAAATGTCTTTTGTCTCCCTCATTCACATAAAAAAAAATGTGTGCCTTCATAGTTCATATATTAGCAACATGTATCACATAATGTCATTGTAAGTGAGGTTACAGTGTGATAAGTGCATAGATTCAAGTTTTATAAGTGCCGACGAGTGGCAAGCCCCGCGTGCGTCCTGGTTACCAAGGCGACCGGCGGCCATCTTGGCCCACGATGCACGCACGTACACAAGGCCAGCTGACTGACACCCGAATTCCCCTTCACTTAGTCACTTTCACTTTTATTATGCCTCTCTTACGCCCTCTGTTTATTGATTTTATACTTTATCGTATGTTTTATAGTTAGAATATGAGTTTTACACATTGTTTTAGGCACTTTTGACTTAGGAAGTGGAGGAGATGAGCAAGGTGTTTAAGAATGAGATCTGTGCAGCATGTGAGGAGGTGTGTGAAGTGAGGAGAAGAGGGAGGGGAGTGAAAGGTACAGCATGGTGGACAGAAGAGGTAAGAATAGCTGTGGAAGAAAAGAAGAAAGCATATAGAGAGTGGTTGGGTAGTAGAGGGAATGAAGATTCCGAGAGACAGAAACGAGCGAGGTACGTGGAGAGTAAGAGGGTGGTGAAGAGAGTAGTGAAGGAAAGTAAGAGAAGAGTAGATGAGGAATTTGGAAGGAATCTGAGTGTAAAATGGAGGGAGAGTAAGAAACTGTTCTGGAAAGAAATCAAGAAAGTTAGGGAAGGTAGCAAGGGAAACAGTAAGGGTGTGAAAGATAAGAATGGGAGAATGCTAGCCGAGAAGCAATAGAGAGTCAAAAGATGGAGGGAGTACTTCAGTGAGTTGCTAAATGTTAAGGCATGAAGAGCCAGCAAACAGCTGGATATGGTATGGGAGGGAGAAGAAGAGAAGTAGTGGAGGAGGAGGTGGGGATCAGGAGGTCAGAAGTATGAGAAGCCATGAAAAGAGTGAAGTTGGGGAAAGCACCAGGAACAGATGGAGTGTGTGGGGAAATGTTGAGGTATGGTGGTGAGATAGTGATAGAATGGGTATGGAAAATGTGCAAACTAGCATGGGAGAAGGGGAGTGCACCCGATGACTGGAAGACTGGCATAATAGTCCCCCTATATTAGGGGAAAGGGGAAAGAGGAGTGTGTGGTAACCACCGAGGAATATGTCTTCTAAGCGTAGTAGGGAAGGTATACAGTAGGGTAGTGATTGAGAGAGTGAGCGTGAGAACGGAGAAATGGATAGGCGACAAGCAGGGAGGTTTTAGGAAGGGAAGAGGATGTGTAGATCAGATTTTTACCCTGAATTGTGTTGTGGAGAAGTATCTGGAGAAGAAACAAATGGTGTATGTTGCCTTTATGGACTTGGAGAAGGCCTATGACAGAGTGGATAGAGAAGGTTTGTGGAAAGTACTTAGAATATACGGAGTAGAGGGCAAGTTGCTGAAAGAAGTGAAGAGCATGTATGAGGGTGCAAAGGCGGCAGTACGTGTGGAGAGTGAGCAGAGCGAGTTCTTTGACCTGAATGTTGGTTTGAAACAGGGGTGTGTGATGTCCCCGTGGTTGTTTACTGTATATATGGATGGAGTTATGAAAGAAATACTATCAAGAGCAGTGGATGTTGGTGTATCACTGAAAAGGGAGGGAATTGAGTGGAAGCTACCTATACTGTTGTTTGTGGATGATACAGTTCTGATGAGTGATAATGAATGGGAGTTGCAGGGTCTGGTAAATAAGTTTGGAACAGTGTGCGAAAAAACGGAATTTGAAGGTAAATGCGGGGAAGAGCAAGGTTATGGTCTTCGAAAGGGGTGAAGTCACAGAGTGTGAGGTGAAGCTGAACGGTCAGGCTATGGAGATCGTCAACTCTTTTAAGTATCTGGGCAGAGTGTTGAGTAAAGATGGGACTATGGATGAAGAAGTGCGGGAGAGGGTACAACAGGGGAAGAGGGTTGTAGGAACGCTAAAAGCAGTGACAAGAATTAGGGTGGTCAGTATGGAAGTGAAGAAGTCCTTGCATGACAGTGTGGTAATCCCGACACTGACTAACGGAAGCGAAGCATGGACGTTGGTTGCGAGACTCGGACCAAGAGTGAGAGCAGTGGAAATGAATTACTTAAGGAGTGCGTGCGGAGTTACATGGAGGGATAGACAGACTAATGAGGAAGTAAGAAGGAGGTGTGGTGTGGAGGTAGATTGCTGGAAAGTGTGAAAAGGAACAACTTGAGATGGTTCGGCCATATGGAACGTATGGAAAGTGAGAGAATGAATAAGAGGGTGTACGAGAGCGAGGTGGAGGGACAGAGAGGGAGAGGTAGACCGAATGAGAGGTGGAAGGATGAAGTGAGGAAGTACATGAACGAAGGCGGTGGTGGTTGGGGGGAGGGGCGTCGACTGACTGGGGACAGAGGTGCATGGGGCGGTTCGTTCGTGGCCACCCCTTCGGGGATCATGCCGTCAGGCAATAGATAGATAGATAGGTAGACGTAGAAATATAGGATTTGACATTGTACTTTTAGTGGGAGAGAGAGTGTGAGGGGGTGGGGAAGACCACGTACATA
Source organism: Lithodes maja (assembly GCA_037953745.1). NCBI lineage: Eukaryota > Metazoa > Arthropoda > Malacostraca > Decapoda > Lithodidae > Lithodes > Lithodes maja. Next base: position 210,914 of record JBAKBP010000350.1, read on the forward strand.
GCAACATGACACACTCTCATCCTCAGGTCGTCTCTTCTGACCCCAACTATGGATTGGCGGAATTTTGAGGAATGCCATGGGGTCGGGGTCATCCTCCTCCTCTTCCCCACTTGGTGGGGAGTCAACTATGTCAAGGGGAGCAGTGGGGGAGTGATACACATTCTATTCCCTTTGTTTCAACATCGCGAGGCGACGAATTAGGTCAGACACTCGCGAAGTCAATAGGACAACTGTCTCCCCCCCTCCTCCCGCACGTCCCTCTCCCCACTCCCCACCGCGGCTAGACTTGGGGTTGCCAAGTATTGCCACTGTTGGGCAATATCATAAAGTATATCCCATACAAATTTGAACCCTCTAGCTACCATAGGACAAGAGTAAATAAGCTCGAAAGTGGCAGTGAGATAAGTTGGTAAACTGGCTTTCCCCATCCGCCCGTCCCAACCCACGCAGCTGGACTTGGGGGTTGCCGAGTACCGCCACTGTTTGGCAAAATCAAAAGGTATATCGCATACAATTTGGAATTCTTTAGCTACCATAGGACAAGAGTAAATAAGGTCGACAGTGCGGACGCACCCTATGCGGCTCTGGGGTTTACCGTTACATACATTGCCGACACATATGCTGCGGCTCTGGGGTCCAATGTGTTAATACTATGAAGGCGTACGGACCAGATGGTATTTCTCTTGTACTTAAAAACTATTTTCTCCGTCCTGCCTCCCTGCCTAGGCAAACTCTTTCTTCTCTCTCTTTCCTCTAATGTCATTCCTTCTTGCTGAAAGTTTGCTCTCATTCAACCTGTCCCAAGGAAGGGTGACTGTTCTTAACCCTCTAACTGGTGTCCAATTGCTCTCATTTCTTGCATCTCTTAAATTTGTTTAAACTATTCTTAATTCAAAGTTTCTTCAGCATTAATCTACCCATAACCTACTTTTAGATCGCCAGTATGGTTTCCTTAAGGATCATTCTACTGGTGATCTTGCTTATCGTACTACCTCTTATTATTCATCCTCCTTTTGAGACTTCGGTGACACTTTTTCTATTGTGCTAGATATATCGAAAGACATCAAAAGAGTCTGGCACAAATCTATAATTTCCAAAGTACCCTCCTACAGTTTCTATCCCTCTACTGTATATGTGATATTGTCTCTAATTTCCTTTCTGACCGTTCCATAGCTGCAGTTGTGGACGACTATCGCTCACTTTCTTAAGCTATCAACTTAGGTGTTCCTCCAGTTCTCTTTTTAATATTCATTAATGACCTCCTAAACTGTACCTATAATCCCATCCACTCATATGCTAAAAACTTTATATTACACTATTCAACTACTTTTTCACAACAACCCAGTATGCAATCACATCAAGAGTCACGCGACGAGGACATAAAACGCCTATCTTCTGATCTATCAATTATTTCTGATAGGGGCAGATAAAATTGTGTTACTTTCAATGCTTCCAAAACCCAATATCTTCATTTAACTGAATGTCCCAATCCTCCAGAAGAATGTTGATTACTCTTCAAGAATACACAGATCAACCCTTAATTTTATGTCAATAACCTTGGTGTATCAATTTCATCCAAACTTTCTTTGAAAGATCATATTACCACTCTTGCTAAAACAGCTTCCCAGGAGGTAAATGTGCTGAACCGTCTTCGTGGGTTCTACACCCCTGCACAACTTCCTAGTCTAAGGACTGCTTTAAACTTTGTGTGTCCAGGCATTCTGACTCCATCGTCCCTTGAATTTGGCTCTGTCATTCGTTTGCTTTGGAATAGACACTCGTTACAAGAAACCTGCCTTTTGTCTCCTCCATACACATACAAAAAAATACATTACTGGCCACTAATACCTGCAAAATGAAAATCAGAGGTTGGTTAAAAGATCTTTCCACGAATGTCCATCTTATCTTAAACAAAAACTTGTGCTTTGCTACAGTATGAAATGTTCTTTGTGTTATTTCATCCATCTTGTATTTACCTTTCCAATCTACCTTACCTTACCAATGTTTTTTAATTATCTTATAATTACTAGAATTTACTGTATATAATATATTTGGAAATACAAATTCTTAGGTCTTCAATCTGCAATATTGTTTTATATTTTATATTCACATAATCATAAGCTGTTGCTGTTCGCTCTGTTTCCTATTGCCTAGATATATTTGATTTGTATTGTTGATTTTTTTCTACTGTCTCATTAGTTCATAATGTAAATAACGTGCGATTATGCTCGATTATGCTCTATTTAATCCTTTTTCCATAAAAGTACCCCCGATGTTCAGTAAATCATAATTGTATTGTTCATATTAAAATGTGTGTGCTTTGATTGATTCCCTCTTTATCATTTCATGCCTTCCTTCCTGTTATCTAGTTTGTTCTTCCATTCATAATTTATAGCAATTTATTAATGAAAGGTGTTTCGTTAGTTGAATTAAATGTTTTACGGTAAGCAATAATATAAATAATACATTATAGTGAAGAAGCTACTCCAAACAGTAGAAAACAAATAGTCCAATTTGAATACAAATCGTCGAACTTTAACCAAAAGAGAGCGAAAAAGACGTTTTCATTATCTAAGAGGCTACTTTAAAGTCTAGATTCATTGGTATCATCTTCACCTCTTCCCTCGTTTTCTTTTCTCTCAAGTGTTCCTTTTTAAGTATTAGTTTACTTCTTCATAATTATGTTTTCTTATAATTTCACCCTGTCTCTCAAAAACTAATTGTGTTATCCTTCTCTGTCATAAATGTTGTACTCTGAATTTTGAGATCACAATGGTTATACTGCCATTGTCATCATTATTTTGAAACAAAACATGTATATATAGTCAATAAGTGTGTTTTGAATAGCAGTCCGTTTGTATTGGCAGAACATAATATATATTGTAGGAGAAACAGTTGTTTCCATTAGTTATCTGTATAAATTGTTATCTCTCTCTCTCTCTCCCCCTATCTCTCTCTCTCTATCTCTCTATCTCTCTCTCTCTCTCTCTCTCTCTCTCCTCTGACTCAGAATAATCATAGCTGTCAGAAGTTAGCCAACTTGTTACGAAGGGCTGACTGGGTTGAGGGCTAATTGAAGTCTGAATGGGCTAAGGTCTGAGTGGTCTAAGATTTGATTGGTCTCAAGTCTGATTGGTTCAAGGTTTGAGTTGTCTAAGGTCTAATTGGTTTACATTCTATATCGAGACAGATTAAGAATTACCTGCATTATAGATGTTAAGCTCGGTGTTTATTTTATGTATAAGCAATTTCTCGCCAATTAGCGCATCAGCGTGATTACGAAATCTACCAATTATTTCAAAATTACCAGTTGAGAACAGGTGATCTTGTTCCCTTGAATTATTTCTGATTGCGGAAAATTACATGTTGTGTAAGAATTAACCGGATCTATGACTCTTTCCAATATGCTCAAACATCCTAACTTTGAATGTACGTCCAGTACATCCAATATACCTGGCCTGACAGCCAGGACATGTGAAGTTACATATAATGTTTGAGCATAACTGGTCAGGTAATAGATCCTCGTGTTGAAGAAAGTTACTAATTTTGTAATCATTCGTAAACACTAGTCTGGAGTGTATTGCTGGAAAACTGTTACTCAAAATCTTTAACATATTTGTTTTGTATTTATAGCTAATGTCACCATAGAGCACCACAGTGCACTTTTTACTTTCACTCCGAGCTTTCTCGTCTTCCACATACTTCTCGGAGCAATGGGAAGTATGTGGAAGACGAGAAAGCTCGGAGTGAAAGTAAAAAGTGCACTGTATCAAGGAATTGTTGTGCCAACAGTGATGTATGGGGCTGAGACATGGGCTCTGAAGAAAAAGGAGAAAAGAGGGATGGATGTGATGGAGATGAGCTGCTTGAGGAGTATGTGTGGAGTTACTCGTAGAGACAGATTGAGGAATGAAGAGATACGTAGGAGAGTGGGGCAGCAGGAACATTTGTCAGCCAGAGTGGACAGAAGGGTGCTGAGCTGGTATGGTCATGTTGAACGAATGGGAGATGAAAGGCTTACAAAGAGAATATGTGAGTCAGGTACAAGGGGAGATAGAAGGGCAAGAAGACCCCCATTGAGATGGAGAGACTGTGTAAGAAAGGCTTTGGATGATAGAGGAATGACTATAGATCAGGCAGGGGAAGTGGTGGTGGACAGGAGTGAATGGAGAATGCTTGTGAATAGTTGAGTGAACACGTGGTCATTTGGAGTAAGGGGTCGGGCGCAAGTTCGACTAGATAATAGTCCATCAGGCGCCTGGCCCGGGGGGACGATTAATATGAAGGGTGTGCCTGGAAGTGTGGTGGGAGGGCTTGTGGCTTTAGCTCCGCTGCATGTCTGCCTGCCGAGATCGGAACCTCTCCGGGTGGTCAGGGGCCGGGGGAGTGCTGGAGCGACCTTGGTAACCCTGGTCTCTGGGTCTTCTCCTGGGTGACCTGGATGTGTGTGAGTTTGTGTTTTTTATCTGTGTTTATTTTTTGTTTTATGTTGTTTTTGTGTTTTCCCTGTTCTTGCTCTGTCTTGAGTCGGCTACCCCCAAAATGGGGATTGGGCCTGAGCATATAGATAGATAGATAGATAGATAGTCACCATAGAAAGGCATTTTTACATACTTAATAAGCTTCGGAGCTTCAAATTTGGGTATTTCTACTTTACACAGTTTATTATACACACATTTCCTGACACTATAATTGAAGAGATTTACGGTATAATTATTTCACACAAAATATTCCCTTAGCTTGCATTTTTCTTCATGTAGAGCACAATAAGTTGAACACACATCATAGGCTCTATTCAATAATGTAAACATAGAATTAAGTTTGTAAACACTTGGAGTAAAACTGAACCAATTCAGTCCCTGATTCGTAAAGGTGGGCTTACGGTACACGCTTGTGGTTAGTCTTTGAACAGTCTTTTTAACTAAAACATCTAAATATGCTAGTTTACTATTTTCCTCATTATCTACCGTGAACTTAATATGTGTATGCTGGCTGTTAATATGTGTATGCTGGCTGTTAATATGTGTATGCTGGCTGTTAATATGTGTATGCTGGCTGTTAATATGTGTATGCTGGCTGTTCATATAACTAAAACATCTCTGATTTGCACAGTCACTATCAAAAATAAAAAACAAATCATCAACATAGCTTCTATAAAATAATGGTGTACAATCCAAAGAACAGTTATCAAGCCACATGGCCTCCGTTGTACATAAGAAGGCATTAGCAAAAAGAAGTCCTTAGCAAGATCGCATACTAATATTATGCCATCAACTTGATTAAACAACGAACCATCAAACAAAAAACAAGATTCTGATGTAGCAAACTTTAGTAATTTCCCTAGGATAGACTTGCCTAAGTCATAAAACAATTTGGGGTCATATTTATTTTAAATTATCTCTATAGTCTCATTTAGTGGGACATTAGTGCAAAGGGATTCAACATCATAGCTGGCCATTACAACATTAGATGGTAAGCTCAAATAATCTATTTGTTTGACAATTGTTTTTAGAGTTAGCCAAAGTGTACTGATTGGTAGTGAATGGGGATATTAAGGGAATACATTTTTTAGAAAGGTTGTATGCAGCAGTTTTAATGCACGACACTATGGGCCTTAAGGGTACATTGGCTTTGTTGACTTTTGGAAGACCATAAATGATACCTGGACTTGACCCCGTAGCATAGAGCCTATTATAAACATCAGATCCTATCTGCTTGATTGCACGTAGTATTCTGTTTAATTTATCTTCCAGTCTAATCACATTATCAAAGATACTTCCTTTAACTTGTTTTAACTTTTATTTATCATCGATAATATTCTTCATCTTATCAAGGTATTCTGTTTTGTTTAAAAATACTACTCCCTTACCCTTATCAGGTTTTACTATCACAATTTATTCCATTCGTTAATAAACCTAATTTGGAACAATCTGACACTGTGTTTATCAACTTCTCTGAGGATGAAACATGTCTTAGCCATTCCATTTTGTAAAAGGGAATACACAAATCTAAACCCAAAGCTAGCAATTTGTTTTCTCTCTCAATTAATGTTCTATTAGAATAGTTAAAGATATACTTTTAATTGTATACTATAGAATTTATACCCAGATCCCTAAGCTTCCGTTCATGCCTGGTCCGTATCTTGTCAGAAATGTATCGTGTGTGTTCTTTGATTTTCCATGTGAATGTCCAATAATCCAAAGGACTAACCTGACTTTTGAATGAACTTTTGAGTTGAATGAGTTTATTTGAGAGATATTTAAGTGTGTTGTTCTGCACCCTGATTTCCCTATCCAATACTTAGTTTTGCCATTCTAAGTTTCCGTCTCATTGAAATTGTTATCATATGTTTTGAATCTAATGAACTTCGGTACTACGTTAATTTTACGACATCTATTTAGAAAGGCAATATCTTGTTCAATGTTTTCTACTTTCTGGTGTGTTTTCCGTAAGCCCACCTTTACGAATCAGGGACTGAATTGGTTCAGTTTTACTCCAAGTGTTTACAAACTTAATTCTATGTTTACATTATTGAATAGAGCCTATGATGTGTGTTCAACTTATTGTGCTCTACATGAAGAAAAATGCAAGCTAAGGGAATATTTTGTGTGAAATAATTATACCGTAAATCTCTTCAATTATAGTGTCAGGAAATGTGTGTATAATAAACTGTGTAAAGTAGAAATACCCAAATTTGAAGCTCCGAAGCTTATTAAGTATGTAAAAATGCCTTTCTATGGTGACATTAGCTATAAATACAAAACAAATATGTTAAAGATTTTGAGTAACAGTTTTCCAGCAATACACTCCAGACTAGTGTTTACGAATGATTACAAAATTAGTAACTTTTTTTAACACAAGGATCTATTACCTGACCAGTTATGCTCAAACATTATATGTAACTTCACATGTCCTGGCTGTCAGGCCAGGTATATTGGATGTACTGGACGTACATTCAAAATTATGATGTTTGAGCATATTGGAAAGAGACATAGATCCGGTCAATTCTTACACACAATGTAATTTTCCGCAATCAGAAATCAATCAAAGGAACAAGATCACCCATTTATAAATGGTAATTTTGAAATAATTGGTAGATTTCGTAATCACGCTGATGCTCTAATTGGCGAGAAATTGCTAATACATAAAATAAACCCCGAGCTTAACATTCATAATGCAGGTAATTCTTAATCTGTCTCGATATAGACTGATAGTCTATGGTTCAATTTTTGGACCATTTGAAGCATTCGTGTTTAGGTAGCTAATTAGTATATAGATTTTAGGACAATAGAACGAATTTCAGAAATGTTAGTTTTATATTTTATTAACTTTTCTCAATTTTTGCTATGCCTTCCTCAGTTGTCCACTTGTTGTTATCGGATGTGGACCTTCTTATTCTTTCTCATATACAGTATATCAGTGAGTGTTTTCTGTTTTTGATTAAGCTTTGCATTATTTGCTAATCTTGTCTTTAAATATTCGTTTTAGTGATTATTAGTGTTTTACCAAGCTGAGTTCTTATTTTTAGCTTTCTTTATATAAAATGAATAGATCCTTTTACGTTTAGTTAATTTTAGACTTGTCTTAATTTTTAAGGGTCATGATACTTGATGATGGCCTTCTTGTATTGAGCCGAACATTTGTTGAAGAAAAAAGAAAAATGGAGTAAGTAAATAAAACATTGCATTAAGTACAGTGTTGACTCTATTCCTACTAAGGTATACTGTATATATATATATATATATATATATATATATATATATATATATATACAGTATATATTTATGCTTGTCACTTATGCCGCGGAGATTATATTATAGAAGTTGTTTACCTGCACCAATCTCCTTTTACGCCAACCCGTAGCGCATTAGATAGAGCACAATCAAGGCTTATCCAGGCTCTCTCAGGTACATAGGTGCAACTTGTTACCTGCACACTACTTCAAATACTAGTAGGTAGTGTGGATAGCTAATGCGTACATCACTCTACAAAAATATAACAAAAATAACCCAGTGCAACAACTAGTACAACTGGGGCAGATATCGGAGTAAAGGGTTCTCACTGTAATAAGTAAATTACATTTGTACTCTTAAGCTTTAAACGGCGAACCTATGGTATTTGAAAGTGCCCGCCAAAGTGCCCGCCAGGCAAAAATATGGTAACATTCAAGACAGCTAGAGCCGCCTTATTTACCAAGTTGTCTTTATATTTTTTTTCAAAAAATATAGTGTTTTATTGTTGTTTTTTATGGCTTGAGTGGAGGATTTGCATTAACGTACCCATTTTTCATTAATCTGAAGATACGGCGTCAAATGGCGCCATTTACTGTGTGAATCGTGCTTTTACAGTAGGTAAGGGAAATTGTGGGGTACACTGGATACACGATAGGTTGAGCCCCCCTCAACCTATCGTGTATCCAGTGTACCCCAGGGGGGGGGGGGGGGGGGGTGTTGCCCCCCCTCACCCCCCCCTTGATTTATTGTCATCCTCATATATGTAGATCTGTAAGTGGGCAAAAACAGGTTGCCGGTATTTAGATTTTGTGAGTAACGCTCACGCCATTTATTGGGTGAATTGCACTCACCGAATCTTTCAAAACAAGAAGAAGAGGAGCCAGGTCGAAGGATTCATTGTGTGCATTGCTTTGTTTACGGTCGGGACATTATTTTTGTGTTATTTTTCGGTGTAATCGGGTTTTTTCAAGTGTCGATAACGAAATTCCTCCATGTGGACTATAATGACAAAAATATGTCTAGTCTATTGGTCCCTATTTTCCCTAATAAATTAGTTCTAATAGGGCTGCAAAAGAGGTCTTGAATATTATCAATAATATTTTGATACATTCCCGACGAAAATTGTCATTATCCGATAAATATTGTTATTACTTATTCATATGTGCCTATTTTACGTTTAACATGAAGATATTTACATGTAACAGCAATAAAACAAGTGGGAATAATATTTGGGCGGGTGAAAAAGACGATGCATTGCCGACCGGTTCATTCATGAGAGGAGAGCCGGCGCTGCACACACCCTCCCCTTCCCACTTTTCGATCGACACTGATGTCTTGCTAGTGACGTCTCTCTCTTGACACGATCTCTATATGCCTCCTCTTCGACCTTGAAACCGGGTGGGGATAATGACGCAGAAAATACACCGATAAACAAGGGAATAAGAGGAAAAATAGGTTATAATTGAAGGGGAGGGGGGGGGGGGTTGGACACATGTGGAGGAGTGATAGGAGATATGGAGGGGAATTATCTCACTTAATCACATATTCCTTTAATATGAGTGCTACTGGGGTCTTTTAAAAGGCTTTTCTTAGGCCTTGCATGGATCTTAACCCTCGTCTAGTGGGGGGGTTTGGGCTATTTTGGGCATATTCAGGCCCTCCTGAATGATCAATCAAGTATCTGCATGAAAAGAAATGTATTCAGCAAAAAACTAGGCGCTACAAGCTTCAAAATGAGACCAGAACAAGCTACGTAGCACTCGTCGTTTCGATGCAGTGGTACCACCAACATGGGAGTTTAGCGTATAGCGGCATATTTTTTCCAGCTACGCTCACTACTGGCTACACTGCCGGCCTCTCGAGAACAGAGAGAGCGTGAGTCAGTGGGCGGCGGTAAGCCCTTGGTGTCGGCCGTGTGGCCTGCTGCGCTCCCGGCCATTTGCACTTGATTTTAACCCTTTAAAAGCCTTAATAATGCTCCTAACTTGCTGCTTTTTAGATACAGACTTAAGTCGGGCCCTGCTCTTTAAGTGTTAATGCCCCTTTCCCACTGATGCGATTTCATACGATTTTCATCGCAGACACCAAGAAATGAGCACATTTGTGAAATGTCGCAACAAAATCTTGAACCCTTGCATGATAATCGTTTGACTCGCAAGACCTCGCAAGGGCCCTCACGGGTCATCGCAAATGTTCGGATTGTTCAAAATTTGGGACGCGGACTTGCGAGGGGTCCGAACCCTCTCAAGCATCGTCGAACATTGCCGAGGGATCGGCGAGGCCCTCAGAGATCCTCGGCGACATCGGCGAGACATCGACGAGGGTGTCGCACGAAAAAAAAGCGTCGCCGAGAGTATACCTGCGACGGGTATACTCCGCAGAGGCGTACAAAGGGCTGTACGGCGTAGATGAATGCTCGGAAAAAACCTCGCCGAGGCCAAAGAGCACCTTCGGCGATGTGGGTAAAAAAAAAAGGATTAGGCGTATAGTGAACCTGTCAACCCTTTTTTCTATGCACTTCTCGTAAGGGGGTTCACCTATTTTTTTTCTCTTTCTCTCCTTCTCTGTCTTTCTCTGGCTTGTATCCATTTGGCCCCATTCAGCCAACTGTTTTAAGACGTTTATCCCCATCCAAGTATCGATATCTTCCTGGCAAGCAATAGCGAGCCAGCATTGTATAGAGAAATCCGGCTTCGCCGGAAAAATGTTTCTATAAAAAAATGTACAAATTTAGTTTGCTCTCAAAACAAAAATATATATATGTTGGCTCGTTACCGCTCACCAGGAAAATATTGAAATCTGGATGGGGGTAAATGTATTAAAACAGTAGGCTGAATGGGGCCGAACAGATACAAGGCAAAGAGAGAGGGAGAGAAAGAGAAAACAAAAAAAGCGAGGTGGGCTCAATTAAGCCGTAACGTAAACATACGGCAAGGACATTGCCAATCTCCGAATTAAGGGGAGATGGGTCGTTTTTCTGGTCACTTTTCTTCCTCATGGTTAACCCCATTAGTTTTCATATTTTATGACCTTCGGCCCATTAGTTTGGGGATTTTAAGACATTTCACCCAATTTCATTGTCAATATTAAGGCTTTTCGTGTCATTTAGGCGTCAAGTTTTTCCTGACTAGCGATAGCGAGCCTGTACTTTTTGAGGAACCGGCCTTCGGCCAGGATATTTTTCTATCGAAAAATTTAAAAATTGATCTTGAAGGAGGGTGTTGGGGGGTGCTTATATGCTTGATGGAGGTCTAGGGATGAAACTAAATAAATCATAAACAAATATATAAATGAGCAAATATTACGCCCATCCACCCTTAAGGGGAAACGGACCGTTTGTTTGGTCATTCATTCCTTTATTTCTTAGTTTCCTAACTAGAACTCCATCAAACTTAAAACAAAAAGTCTAGACCCCCCTTCAAGATAAATTTGTACATTTTCGACGAGATGGGTTGGGTATCGCTTAATTCGCCGAAGACGTCGCAGAACATACGCCGAGGATTAGTTCATCCTTCGCATTATTTCGCAATATTTTATTCAAATGTGACCGTTCTCGCCGAGGTCATCGGCGAACCATCGCTCAATTTGCCGATGACGTCGCATAATGTCGCAGATTTTTTCATATCCATCGAGTGTAAACTTGTCAATGGTTTGTAACGGTCAAAATCGTTGACGTCGCACAAATTTATTGCGAATTGACAAAACTACGTCCTCGGCGAAGAAAATCGTATGAAATCGCATCAGTGGGAAAGGGGCATAAGAGTCACATTGCATTCGCCCAGTAAAACCTCTTAAGAGTCTCGGTGTCATTCCCAGGTTAAGAAATGTGTATAAGAAAAGAAAGGAAATGATTCAATGTAAAAGAAGTATGCAGTGCACTCGCACGCCAGGCAACCTTCACCTGTATTTAGGAATTTATTTGCAAATAGTTCAGCAATATATGAGGGGTTAGTAAGGCCTTCGACAAAATTATTAGAGTTAATTTTATTCTTTTTCTTGTTTACTTCTTTCCATCAATCGTTTTTATTTCTCATAGAGAACGTTTCCATAATATAAATGCATATTTCTTTACTTTCATTTACTTTACACTTATGTAGAGCCTATTTAAATTATTTTCTACCGGTAATGATTGCCTCATGATCTGAATATCCTCTTTTTACTTTACCATTCCTACACCAGTTAAGAGAAGAATCCCTAGCAATGCTGTGGTGTCCGAATGTGTGTCAAAGCATGAAAAGGGAATGGTTGAAGGAAAAGATTTGGCAAATGACAGGAATGAATGGTGGAAATTTGTTAGAGAGAGTACATGTAGGTCTCTGGACCTTTATATATGACAAACCTGGAAGGTCTTTTCAATAGATGATATCTCTGTAACAAGTAAAATTTGAAACGTGGTTTATAAAACATTATATGCTTAGAATATTTGTCCTAACCTAATCCTGAAGTTTGGCACAACTATTTTGGGAACCCTGTATATACAGTATATATATATATATATATATATATATATATATATATTATATATATATATATATATATATATATATATATACTGTATATATACAGTATGTATACATATATATATATATATATATATATATATATATATATATATATATATATATATATATATATATATATACATGCGAGTATCATGCATGTATGTCTTTACCCTAACCGAGATTCGAACCGCAGACAGTCAGGACGTGAGTGCATGCTTTAACCCACTCCACCACGGCGTGATAAAGTATAGTTAACCGTTTCCCATTTATATTTAGGAGATATAGAAATCCTATTTGGAGAAAATATTCCAATACATACCAAGTGTTCGGACCCATATACTAGAGTCCCATACAGTACAAGGGAATTTTACAACTAATCCTACGCAACTCGGGTTGCATTGATTAAATCTATTTTTCCTCCAGGCAAACACGAGGGTTACATTAATATGAAATATATCTGACAGATACACTCGAATTTCATGAACAAATGTGTATGCCTTCACTGAGATTCGAACCACAGACAGTCAGGACAAGAGGCTACTTCACCATGGCGAGATAAAGGATAGGTAACCATTTTATAATTATATTTGTTAGATGTTGAAATCCTATTTGGAGGAAATATTGCATTCCATAGGAAGTTGTAGGTCCCATATTCCAAAGTACCATACAAGGGTTTTTAACAGCTCTTCACACGCAACTCTAGTTGAATTGATTAGTTAAATGTTCCTCCAGGCAAGCGCGAGGGTTATATGAATATGAAATATCTCACAAATACACGTGAGTTTCAAATGTCAGGGGTACACGATATTACTTAAAGGAAAAGGCACAAGGGAACTTGAATTTAAATTGACTAAATAAAAAAAAAAATTACAAGGAAATCAATACGTTTTTAGGGAGAGCTTTAAGGGGGTGATTGTTATTTCTGTCCTTTTCTCTCTTTCTCTGGCTTGTATCCATTCGGCCCCATTCAGCCAACTATTTTAAGACGTTTATCCCCATCTAGGTGTCGATTTCTTCCTGGCGAGCGATAGCGAGCCAGCATTATATGAAGAAATCCGGCTTCGCCGGAGAAATTTATCTATCACAAAATCTGCAAATTTAGTCTGCTGTCAAACAAAAATAAAAAATATGCTGGCTCGCTACCGCTCACCAGTAAAAAATTGACACCTGGATGGGGATAAATGTCTTAAAACAGTAGGCTGAATGGGGCCAAATGGATACAAGCCAGAGAAAGATAGAAAAGGACAGAACAAAAACAGGTCACCCCCCTTAAAGCCATTAATTAAGATAATTTTTCTCCAGCTAAATAACTTAATATTATGTTTGCCTGAACACAACAGTATGTACTACATTATGCTGAGACTTTAACATTAATGCATATCAACAAGGTAAAGGGTTAATGGAAAATTAAACTCAAACCCTTTATGTTCTCCATATAATTCGTTGACGCAGAATGTAATTACTGAATTTGTAAATAATTATTATTTGTTGAAACTATTGATGCTTAACTTTACTACATGCAAAGAGATAGACAGATATAATCTTAACATTTGGAGGCGAGTTGATGACCTTCTGATTTCACCAAGCCAAACGAAAAGGAAATACAAATATCCTGTGTAGCGAGACTCCACTAAAAGAATGTTAGGTTTATATACAGACCAAACTGCTGTGTTTATTTGGTTGGGTGGTTTGATAGTCTTTCCAGTACATGAACTGGTCTTACAGTGGTATATTATGGTAGTGCAAATATGATCAGCATACAGTCAATTAGAGTACAGTCAAATTTCATGACTAAAAGATCTTTGACTGTATATTGTACTTTGATCAAATTTTCACTATTTTTAGTTATCTGTATTGTAGTCTCCTCGTGTAAGATTTAATACTAAAACAACCAATTACAATAACTTAAATATCTATGTACTCAATCTCCTTATATTTATTAATGATCATAATATTCAATTAGTACCAAGGGACTAGAGTTCTCGTAAAGGGGCTCCAGACCTGGCGTTATTCTTGACTTTAAGTGTGCTGGCTTAATAATCCAGTAGGGTTGATAGCCTCTGAAGTCCTATTTTATCTAATTAACTATCAATTAGTTTGTTATTACATTGCTTCTGATCATATAATATAATAATATTTTGCTTTACATTGACCCAGTTTACAATTTTTAACGGATCTTCGAAATATATATGGACGCATTTGAGTGATTCTTTTTCTTCTGAATATTAATTCCCGCAATACTTAGTATTGTCACGAATTAATTGTAAAAGTATATTTTCATTGTATACTCTATTATATCTAGATTTAGTATTTTCAAGGTTACGTGGTAAATTTAATGATGTTTAAAAGTTGTTCAATTATTGCAATATATAATATATATTCATTATTTGTATATGCATGATTTGTGCACACAATACTGATGATGGCATAATAAAACAAAATCGAAATGTCTATCAACATGATAATAAAGATGATGTACATTATAACTCTGGTTATCCTCTATCCTCTTCCTATTCAGATTATATAGGCGTGCCCACTTCAAGAAACATTATTGCATAATGTTAAACTAATACTCTCATCTTCAAACTATTTATAATAATCTGTGAGCCTATACAATACAATATCTCATTCACAGCACTATTCCCAGGTTCATGACTTGGCAACTGTAATTCACCAAGGTGACATAGGGCCTATTTCTCCACGGTAAGGTTGCGTATAGCGACAATGGAACGTGTGTGTGTACCCTGCAGGCAGAACAATAAACTTTGATCGGGGAGTATTATATATGTGGCACTGGTCAACAATTTTCACAGTGTCACTAATCCTCCTATTCAGAGTTTATGTTTATCAACCAATTCACATATTTCCTGAATAATCTTCTTTATATCTCCAATAAATCCCTTCTGACTCCCGAAGAACACCACCATCCTAATCATTCTCTCTCACCATATTTCCTTATTGGTTACACTATCCCTCCTCTCTAATTATCCTATGCAAATAGTATATCTTTAATCAGTTTCATGGAGTAGTCACTGGTTTGAAACGTAATCATGTCAGCATAAGCCCTTGATCCTGTGAAGCCATTAGGAGCTGATGCATCTCTTCAAAGCAATGTTAAGTGTCGACGTTTCACATCCATATAATAAGACAGGGAGCACCAGCGTCTTGAAGATCCGCAGCTTCTACCTTCTGCACAAGTATCGACTACGCCATATACTTTTGTTGGGTGAATCCATCACCCCATATGCTAAGCCGATGCAATAATTAACATCCTTTTTTTTTTTTTTTTTTTTTTTTTTTTTTTTTTTCTATATTCCAACTACTAGTACCCTCTCGGGCATAGGCTGATAGCCCTTTACACTCTACCGCTGAACACGGTGAGGACCGTGAGGTTTTGCTCCAGTCTAGGGAGTGAGACATGTGAAGCTTCATGGCTCGAAGCAACTCCATCTCTGAAGCCGCCTCGCCTCTGCGCTTCTCAGTCTCATCCCCCATACTCTGACCCTTACTCTCAGAACGCCACCTATTGAGCAATTCATACAATGCTATTTTAATCAGGGAACAATGAGGGTATTTTTTTAGCATTTCGGTGTGATGTGGTAATGCACTGATACTAGGTACAGCACATATTCCATCCCAATAATATCTTCCCATTGACATATTGGGATTCGAACCCGGGTCCATTGGATTACCAGTCCAGTGGCAAGACCACTCCGCCACACCTCCCATAACCCTAGCCAGATTCACCAATATTTTAGTTAATTCTACGAAGATAAGTACATTCATCCAAGTTCTCAAAGTCCTCACCACATGCATGAACAAATTGCATCGCATCATCCAATAAGTTACCAAATGCTTGGACTTTGGTCTTTGTCCATAGAACCCAATGACTCCGGCTCCTCATGTAGTGCCTCAAGGGCCAATCTAAGAACATCCAACATATCTGCTATGATCACTGTGTCATTAGCAATATCAAGATCAGTGATCATGAAATTGACAATATCCGCTTCGGAGCGTCTCTATCAGTCTGTTCGGCCCAGTAACCAGTCCATAACAAGTTTTGAGTAGTGTAGGTACTAGACCACACCCCTGTCTCACACCTGAATAATAAGGGAAGAAGGAGGATTTGCTCCCACACCACACTTGACAGCACTCTCTGGTCCTGTATAAAGTGCATACACTAGGTCAAGAAACGCCAGGTGAATCTGTAGCCGTAGTAGCTCCCAGAGTCTTTCTTGATGAGCCTGACTCAAATACTTTCTCGAGGTCAACATCAACTACAAGCAACCCTTTTTTAAGCTAAGGTCATCATTCTACTAAAACTCAAAGCACCAGAATCAGGTCAATTGTTAAATTCTTGGGTGTAAATCCAGATTGCTCAAGTCTATGCTTCTTTAGTAGGCAGTCTCGGATTAGCATCAGTAGAATATTGGTGAAAACGTTGCCTGACATACTGAGCAGTGTAATACCACGGTATTCATTGCAGTCCTGTCGGTCCTCTTTCCCTTTCCAGATTGGGATAACCAGACTTCACTTCCAGTCAAGAGGAGTGGTACCTGTTTGTCATACAGCAGTCAGGACTGCATGTACCCCAAGAACCTTTTAGCATTCCAACTAATGAAAAAATATCCTACTCTGCATCCAAGCAATTCCTTAATTCTGGTTTACCAGGCGAGCCTAATAGACAACACCCTTCATCCAAGGCAATAGGGATTCTATATTGTTCTTTGTATTGTCAATATTTCTTTTCTTGACATATAGTGAGTATCATCAGCATAAAGTGGTAGTCAACACTGTGTGCTTCCTACAGAAATAATAAGCCACTAGTGTAAACTGCAAACAGAACAGTGCCCAAAACTGATCGCTGACGTACTCCACATTGAAGTGGAATTGAATTTGAGGCAGTGTGATTGATTGACACTCACTTATATTTGCCAGACAAGTAGGACCTAAGAAGCCGAAGAGCATCACCACGAACACCATAAGAATTATTATGTTCCTTCCAACAACCAACCATACTCCTAAAATCGATTAATGAAATTTACAAACACATGTGGCAGTCCGTGGACTCGAACCCAGGATGCTCACACCGAAAATCAACACCTTATACATCGCACCACGAAGACAGTTAAAGGTTGGTGGACACTGCCTACGATTTATTATGCAACTTCGAATCCTGCATATCAATCTAAGCATGTACACACATCCCAACCGCAACTCACGTAGGCTATGCATATGTGAATGGAAAGAGCAATTAATGGGGCCTTAACCACTTAGGGAAGTCCTCTCGATAAATTACTCCTGAATACAGATCAGTCAGTAATAAGTCATGATCAACTGTGTCAAAAGCTGCAAACAAATCAAACAGAACAAGGAGAGAACACTTCCCGTTACATGTGTGCTCGCCGCCAGGTCAATATGAATCTTATCTAAGGCTGTTTTTGTCGAGTGACATTTTCTATATGCTGACTGAACAATGGGAATGAATCCGTTTTGTTTAAGTAGTGGTAGAAGTTGATCAAGTACTGTATAGCCCGTTTGACAAGAATTACAAGTTAGAAACTGTGTGATAATTTTACATATCCTCCACATCTAAACTAGGTTTCTTAAGAAGAGGCCACACCAATGCACGCTTCTCGGACTGAACAATGTTGCCTTCAGTAAAACAAATATTGATTATTCTACCAAATGAAATCCGCTACATATTCATAAACATCTTTGCTCTGATAATAGGATCTAACTGGCAGTAGGTTTTATTCAGGTCCCTGATTAAGTGCACAACCCTGTCCACATCAATAGGCAACAATGATGAGAGTATATGGGTGGTTGTACGCTCAGTCTGGAATTCAACAGATACATTTTCACGAGAAGAGACACAATCCAGTTCCTTCTGTAGGTTGGATATCTTAGCTGTGAAGAAGGAGGCAAAGTCAGATGCCAGCTGGCCATCAGAGGAGGAAGTAGGTATAGATGTAGTATTTCTTTGGCCAAGTAAGTTTTTCAAAGGGGCGGCCACACTACTTAATGGCCACAACCAAAACAGCCACACTCCTTAATGGCCACACTCAATATTACCACTTTTCTAAATGGCCACAACCAAAATAACCACACCTACTAGCTGCACTCCTAAACAGGCACAACTAATATAGCCACACTCCTAAATGGCTACAAATAAATGGTAAAACCAAAACAGCCATATACCTGAACTGGCACAAACAAAACGGCCACACTCCTTAACGTCCACAACCAAATCAGTCACATTCATAAATTCCTATTCCTATATACTTTTGTAATTTACATTTTTAAGTACACCCTATATATTATATCCTGGGCCGTGTGCACACAGGCACGGTATTTATTAACCTGTAAAGTTTGTGTCTATGGATAGGATACTCAAAGCCCTTATATAGGAGTTTCTAAAGGATACTAGCAGCTAAGAGGTTAAATAGCCATCAGGTATAATTGTTTGTATATGAAAATTTAGTTGTCAAAAGATGTAGTTTAAGTATTTTATTAAAAGATGATCATTAACTATGGTGATCTATTTTTTATACCGAAACGTTTAAACGGCAATAATCTAATCGGCCCTTCTCCTAAGCAGCTACAGCCGAATGTACCACACTCCTAAATGGCCGCAACCAAAATGGCATTTTTTTCTTTTCTTCTATATTCCAACTACTCCCTCTCGGGCATAGGCTGATAGCCTTTACACTCTACCGCTGAACACGGTGAGGCCCGTGAGGTCTTGCTCCAGTCTAGGGAGTGAGACATGCGAAGCTTCACGGCTTGAAGCAATCCCATCTCTGAAGCCGCCTCATCTCTGCGCTTCACAGTCTCACTCCTCACACTCGGACCCTCACTCTCAGAACGTCACCTATTGAGCAAATAACTCACTAGGCATTGCCCCCCTGTAGCATATTTGTTTAATATAGGAATATTCATACAATGCTATTTAATCAGGGAACAATGAGGGTATTTGTTTGACATTTCGGTGTGCTGTGGTAATGCACTGATACTAGGTACAGCACAAATTCCATCCCAATAATATCTTCCCAGTGACATATTTGGATTCGAGCCCGGGTCCATTGGATTACCAGTCCAGTGGCAAGACCACTCCACCACACCTCCCCTAACTGGCTACACTCCTAAACCGCCCCAACCAAAATACTCCTAAATGGCTACACTCCTAAACAGCCCCAAGCAAAATGGCTACACCCTTTAAGGGCTACAATCAATATGGCCAAAAGTCCTAAATGGCCACAACTAAAATGACCATACTCCTTAACACTCAAGCCGCGGGGCCTGACATATGTCGGGCAAGAGAACCTTGGCCACCCCTGCGGGGCCCGATATATGTCGGAAGGGATGTTGAGCACATTATTGGCTCTCAGAGAGAGTCCACGTGTTGGGAGGACAATAGACAGGCTCTGACCGCTCGGCACGGCCCTTGCTCCACAACTGACACCACCTCTGCAACAATCCACACCCTTGGCCTCGCGAGACAAGGAAAACACTTTGGAAATTTCCGTATTTCAGGGTTTTTGCCTCATGTTGCGCGATCGTTGCAAGAGAACCCGTGGTCGTACAAGGATGATTCAGGTGTCATTGGAAAGCTCTATTATCGCCCTTTCACGGATACGTAATTGTGTTACGCTCTGGCTCTTCTTTATGCATGAAAAAGAGCATGGAATGAAGCTCGTTTAGGGTAAATATGCCCGCCTGCCAGCTAGTAGAAGTTACAAACATACCCGTTTGACAGGGGTTAATTACCTCAACCAAAATGCCCACATTTCTAAAAGGCCACAAATAAAATGGCAAGGCTCTTAAATGGCCAGAACCAAACTGGCCACAACCAAAACAGCTTCATTCCACAATAAGATGGCCACAATCAAAATGGCAATGCTCCTTAACCCTTGTCTAGCAGGGGGTTTTGGGCTTATTTGGGCATATTCAGGCCCTCCTGCATGATAAATCAAGTATCTGCATGAAAAAAAATTATTTATAAAAAAACTAGGCGCTAAAAGCTTCAAAATGAGACAAGAACGAGCTATGTAGCACTCGTGGTTCTCATAAAGTGATACCAGTAACATGGGAGTTTAGCGTATAGCGGCATATTTTTACCAGCTATGCTCACTACTGGCTACACTGCCGGCCTCTCGAGAACACAGGGAACATGAGTTAATGGGCGGCGGTAAGCCCTGGGAGTCGGCTGTCTGGCCCGCTGCGCTCCAGGCCATTTTCACTCGATTTTAACCCTTTAAAAGCCTTAATAATGCTCCTAACTTGCTGTAAATTGGAACCGGACTTAAGTCCGACCCCGATCTTTAAGGGTTAACAGCCACAGCCAAAACATCCACAACAAAAATGGTCACACTCATAAACAGTTACAACTAAAACAGCCACACTCATTAATGAATACAATCAAAAGGGCCACACCCTTAACACAATCACTGCGGAAATTGTCATATGACAATTGCTTGGTGTGGATTGTACCATGCAGGGCTTTTGAACTAAGAAATACCTTAATTCCCTGCACAATTTCATGTATCAACAAAAGTTAGAACATAATACAAGTACATATCTCTGAAAGTAGAGGAATAGACCTTTCCAATGACAACTGAATCCTGTCTGTACGACCACTTGTTACCGTGCAACGATATTGCAAAGGTGGAGCAAAATCAGTAGAAATGAGTGGTGTTGAGAGGTTTCCGCTATCCCCAAGTCTGTAGGGGAGCTCGAGATGTGTCACAGTCACCTCAGTATACACCCAGACATGCTGGCCTGTAGTGGGAAGTGTCCCGTGCTGTTTAGAATTGCTTGCCTGCCTCTCATGCCACATACTATGCAGATTTTCCATATGGTAATTGCCGCAGGGATGGCCCAAGTTTTTTTATAGTATGCCCGCAATGATTTAATTAAACAGCCACAAACAAAAATGCTTCAACTAAAACAGCCACACTGTTAATGCGATCACAACCGAAACACTCTTAAACAGCCAAAACCAAAATGGTCATACTGCTAAATGGCCACGCTCATAAACGATCATAACTAAAATGGCCATACTCCTAAATGGCCACAACTAAAACAGCCATACTGTTAATGCGATCACAACCGAAACACTCTTAAACAGCCAAAACCAAAATGGTCATACTGCTAAATGGCCACGCTCATAAACGACCATAACTAAAATGGCCATACTCTTTTAAGGGCTACAACCTAAATGGTCACATTCATAAACGGCCATAACTAATATGG
This sequence comes from Lithodes maja, assembly GCA_037953745.1. Taxonomy (NCBI): domain Eukaryota; kingdom Metazoa; phylum Arthropoda; class Malacostraca; order Decapoda; family Lithodidae; genus Lithodes; species Lithodes maja. The sequence goes on from JBAKBP010000350.1 coordinate 232,404, forward strand.
CAACACTCCTAAATGGCCACAACTAAAACAGCCACACTCCATAACAGCCACAACCAAAATAGCAAAAATCAAAATGGCAACACTCCTTAACAACCACAGCCAAAACGTCCACAACCAAAATGGTCATACTCCTAAACAGTTACAACTAAAACAGGCACACTCATTAATGAACACACTCAAACCACACTCCATTAATGGCTACAATCAAAGTAGCGACACTCCTAAATGGCTACAACCAAAATGGCAATACTCTTTAATGACCACAACTAAAACAGACCTTCTCATAATGGTCACAACAACAACGACCACATTCCTTAGGGTCACAACTAAAATGGCCACACTCCTTAATAGCCATAATCAAAATGGCTACACTCCTTAAAGGTCACAACCCTTTTGGTTGTGGCCACATTCCTAAACAGCCACAACCAAAACAGCTACACTCCTAAATGGCCCAAACAAAAAAGGCCACACTCATTAACAGCCACAACTATAATGTTTTCTGCAATTACTTGTGTGATCGTGTGGCCTCACTTTGACCTCGTCAATACCATAACGGCCAGAGTCCTAACGGTCACAACCAAAATGGCCACTCTTAAAAACCTACACTCCTTAATATGCACAACCATAAAGCCACACTCATAAACAACCACACTCCTTAACGGTCCCAACAAATAATCCCACACTCCTTAACAGTCACAATCAAAGCGGCTACACTCCTTAACGGCCACACTCTTAAACAGCCACACTCTTAAGCGGTCACACTCTTTAACGGTCACAACCAAAACGGCTAGTCTCCTTAACGACCACACAAATATATGACCAAACTACTTGATAACCACAACCAAAGTGGCCACATTCCTAAGTGACCAAAATGGCCACACTAAAAAGTCACAACCAAAATGGCCACTCTAAAATTTCACAACCAAAGTGGCTACACTACTTAATGGCCACAACTAAAAAGGCAACATATTTCATAATATTCACTCTTGATCCTTAACACCTAGGCCCGAATTCAGAACAGTGGTTTAAACCTCGGATTTCGGGGCAGATTTATACCCGGGATTGAGATTACTCGATCCTGGATCGAACACAAAGGTTTATCCGTATTCAAAACACGGGATTGAGATCGAGATCGAGTAATCCACAGCTTAAAACTCTGTTTAAGTCGAAGGTTTGCAACAGCCAATCACAGTGCCGTACGGAATGCAGTTAGCCAATAAGCACATGAATGAGCCATTTTATCTATATTATAAATTTAATGCCGTCACTGCCTATTTTAAAAGTGTAATACATGAAGCATGGCCTGTGATTGGCTAAGCGAGTCAGTCAGCCTTCATTCTCGCTTACCTGTTGTTTATTTTTTCTTCATTTCGCTTGTGTTTACCTTATGATATATACAATTATACATTATTATTGTGTTTCCTGTGATATTTAATAGCTCTTTAGACTTGGAATTCTGAATTCGGGCCTTAATGTCCCAGCGACGTATGTTGGCCGAAAGTAAAAAAAGTCACTCGTTAGTACCAGCGACGGACGATGTTCGGTCATAATATATGCGGTCCTTGTAACTGCCCGTATAGAGCGGTGCCAGGTACCACAACTTGTACGCACTGTTCTCAGACGTTGGCAACACTTTTCAGCTTATATCCAAGCTCCCACAGGCTGGGAGGGTCAATATTCCTCCATCTTTTGAGGTGGAAGGGTGTTCTCTCTCAACTCTGAAGCCATTTGGCCCCATGGCCTAGTACTGGAGGGTACATTTATGGTAATACCCTCTGATACAGTATGGGTAAACTTGCCTTAACGCATCTACAGCTATCTCACATGCTATTTACACAAATGTATCACCTCCATATAATTATACAATTCCTCCCGTAGGTTATATACTTTATGTAAACTTATGTGCTTTTCATTATGTAGTAACACTTAAAATATACTATGCTTTGCTAATTCATCATGATATTGCTACATCAAAGCCATGATATATCTAAAACCACCTCCATGTCAGATTATTTCTAAGACTTTTCCTTGAAACTCAAACAATGTATAGATTACTTTAGATAAAAAGAGCATTTCCCTATGTAGTAATGCTCAAAAATATAAATTATATTACATGACAGTATTGTATTTAGTAATGCTGAAGCAATCACCTTATTATAAAATAACCACATCACAAAGGCTGAAGCAAAAGTCAGAGTTATCAAAAAGCCACAACGACACTCATACACGGCCACAACCAAAACAGCCACACTAGTGAACAACCCAAAGTCCAAAACAGCCACAGTCCTAAATGGCCACAGCCAAAAAGGCTACAATTTGTTCTTTCTGTAGTTTCTCCATGACTGATCAGCTAAATGATCTTTTGATATTATGTTACACAACCCTTGTATCCAGGGTACTCCCTCCGTGCAAAACCGCTTGAAACCTTTAACTTCTGTTTTATTATCTTTATATTTGTTTTATTCTACCAAATTATTCTTGCACACCGGTTTTTATACAATAACTCCAGAACCACTTGTCGGATCGCGGCCAAACCTTGACAGAAGGTGCCTTTTACATTGGTTAACTTTTGATATACTAAACATCCAAAACTATGGCCATACACGCCCGTGTCAGGTGCATTTTTGATTTTTTTTAGACATAAATACCATCTCTCCCACTCATACGAGATTATTGTGCTTTGGTGTATGGACTCCTCTACCAATGTCCCCACAAATCTTATTGAGTAAGGAGAAAGATTTTGCCCTACACGTCTTGAAAAAAGTAACATTCACTTAACAAGCCATATCTTGAAAACTACACGGATGATCAACTCCATTTTTGCGTTGGGTGTGGCTCGTGCATTCCAATGTTTTGGTACCAAATACATACAAATTGGTGGAATAGTTTGGTCGCAGCATTGAAAAAAATGGGAATAAATATTAAGTTTAATAATCCCGTCAATCCACACGTTTTCAGTTTTTTGGAGTACTAGAGCAGTTCACTCAACTCCCCCTAGCTTTGCTTCATAAAGTTTGCAAACAATAATAAGATCCATGGATTTTTTTTGTTTGCCTCTCTATAAAACGTTAACCCGGTAACGGAGAGAAAGCTCTTAAGAGGTTTTACTGGGCGACGGCGGCAAAACTCTGAAGAGGGAAGGCCTAAAAAAAAAAAAAAAATGTAATCGCCCCAGTAGCACTTAAAACAAGTTTATTTATTTATTTATTTTTTCTCCATACTTCATATCACTCCTCCACATCCCCTCCTTCCCCCCTTCAATTATCACCTATTTTCCCTGTTATTCCCTAATGCATTGGTATATTTTCGTGCTAACTTTAGCAAACTGGTTGCAGGCTGTGGATATGTGCCTAGCGAGTGTGTTGGCAGAGGTAGGGTGTGGGTGAATGAGTCAGTCAAGCTTGAGGCCTCGCGAGGGGAGGGGTTGCCTCACTGTGCTCCACAATTCATGAATGGGCCGCTCCATGTTTATTCGCGCTTTTGACGAGAAAAATTATATTCCCAGTTGTTTTATTGTTGTTACAGGTTACTATCTTCATAGTAAATGTGAAATAGGCGCAATGAATAAGTAATAACGATATTTATCGTAAAATGACGATTATAGGCAGGATTGGAGCCTAATATTGATGCCCAGAACTGTGGTGTTCACTACACACAGCTCGCTTTTTATAGGTTAAAGTCCATTTCCAGTTTCAACAATCTATAGCATAATATTACATATAAGAATACCAAGTAATAATAATAATTTAATATATTATTTTGTCAAAGATGTGATTTTAAAAATGCCTTACTTCGCCAATCCTTAGTAAAATAAAGAATGGCATGGACCGACAAAGTGTTGATTGCTGCAAATAATTACCTGTGTGAATTTACCTTCTCTCCATTAGTACGGATGTATGCTTAAATTGACATTATGTTCCCATAATTATTATAATTAAGGCTTTCAGTAATACTCCATCCCACACTAAACTTACTCTCATAGCTTAACCCCTAAGTGTCGGCGCGCAACATAAGTCAAGTATAATAAATCTGGACTATCTGGCGGCGCGCGACATAGGTCGTGTGGCAATTTCAGCACGTAATGTTGCTGAGAGAGAGAGACAAGTGGTGGCAGGAGAGTAGCGAGCGTATGACTGCTCCAGACCACCGCGGCGAACCTACTGACACGAATCCCACCTCCTCCCTCCCTCTCTCACTCGCTACATACTGAATTTAACCCTATTGCACTATCAAGGGTGCATTTGGGCAACCAACGCATGCGCAAAAACTATTATTTTCATGCCACTCAGCCCTGGCGGGCAATATCTTGGTTCTCGGACTGCGCCAGGGCAGTCTGAGGCATGCCTCGATGGTGAGTAGACCTACGCCGCTCCAGCTCCAGCTCAGCAAGTTTTCCGGTTGCATTGGTGCAACTGCGATAGGAAGTAATTACCTTTTGTGTTTATGCAATACTTGCATATTTAGGCAGATTGTGAGCCATATATAGTAACTAGGTCTATGATATTTCGACCGTATATGCATGTAAGCCTAATCTAACAGGATCGGCCATAATGGTTTGGGTAGGGTAGGCCTATGCTGGACTAGAGGCTCTGAAACCTGATAGGAAATATTTCCAATTTTGCAAAACTTTCACATTTGATGCTGGTATTTGAATATATTGTGGCTATATATATTTTGTTAATTAAATATGATAGAATAACTTACTTTTGCCTTAAACCTGAGAGTATACTAAGGAATGATAGGTTAATGTTGTGTAGGAAGGATAATGCAAAATACCAAATGGTTATGGAGATATGGATTTTTAAAGTGGCAGTAGCAAATGTGCAACAGCGATAGATGAATATCTCACTTTTGGAGCGATAGTGATCCAGGGTTAATGGGGAAAGTACCGAATTACATGCTTTTTGCACTCGCGTTGCGCGGTTGTTGCAAGAAAACTAGCTGTCATAAAAGGATCGTTATGGTGTCATTGGAAAGCTCTGTTTATGCCCTTTCAGGGATAGATACTTGTTTTACGCTCTGGGTCTTATTTAGGCATGAAAATGATCACGTAAACAGCCCTATTTTGGCTAAAAACACCCCGCTGGGCGGTACATATAAATAAACCGCTAGCCCGCTAATCTAGTGTTAATATAGCTAAGGCGTGAACAAAAGTTAGATTAGACATCCACGTGCGTGCACAAAGAGAGAGAGAGAGAGAGGGAACCCTCCACCTCATTCCTACTTCCCCTCTCGCTCAGTCTGTCCCTCCCTTACTTCCTCCCTCCCTCCCTCCTTCCCCTCCCTCTCTCTCTTCCTCTTGTGACACAACATTAGACAGTTGGACCATACATCTTTTATGTTTTGAAAAAAAACAGGCAATTTACTCATAACCGACCTAAAATTTGTAAATTATATATCTTGCAGAATCGTAATTCAGAGAAATGTACTTTAATATAACATTATTATGACTACAAGAGACTTTTTTATTCAAAATAATAGTTTTAAATTAACCCCTACTGTACCAGAGGGTATTACTAAAAATGTACCCTACAGTACCAGGCATTGTGGCCAAAATGGCTTCATAGTCAAGAGAGAACACCCTCTCGCCCCAAAAGTTGGAGGATTACTGACCCCAGCTAGCTCCCACAAGCTTGAATCCAAGCTGAAAAGTGTTGACAATGTCTCTGAGCAATGCGTACAAGTCATGGTACCAGGTACCGCTCGATATGGGCAGTTACAAGGACCACATATTACTGACGGACATTTTCCTGCGCTGATACTGACGAGTGACTTTTTTACTGATGGCAGTATATCGTCGCTAGTACAGTAAGGGTTAATGCAGGATATAATATTTACAACACTCTCCATTGTGATCCATGAAATACGAGTTATCATTTTGGTTTTTCAATAATAGTTTTATATATTACCAGTGGCGTCACCAGGGGTCAAATCCTTTGGGGGGCCGTAGCCCTGGCTGAGGTTTGTGGGTGGGGAGCGAGTGAAGCGAGTCTATGAAAATATAGAAGTTTCAAGTGCATTTTTGAGACCTAAAGAGGAAGACAAATTTAAATGACATCTCACAGGTATATTAGTAAGAAACTTATAGGACACATATATATTGATGGGCCTGATCCCAGACATCAGTAAGTATTTGATAATTTGAAGAAACTCTTTATTCTATGTACCAGTATATAAATTGAGTTGCCAAGATTTCTCTTCCAACTAGAATAGCTTGATCTAGGGCTACTTACACACGTCTGGATGGGTTCAGCTTGGGGTTTATCTGGGGTTGCGTCAGGCACCTCATTCCCAACAACAGCCACTTGTTATTGGCACCCATGATTGGAAGTGTGGGTGCGAAATAATTTCCTTAATTCACCCTGTCCCTGTCAAATTTTAGACGACCTTTTCATCACTTGAGTGGCTGGTATTCACAAATGTTGCAGTTAATTTTAGGATAACATAAAAGGGAAAATATATTTAGCTCTGATTGAGCTAACTAATCACTTTTGACTGTTGTGTAACCTAGATCTAAGATCTGTAAAAACAAAAATGCATAGGTTATGTGGCTAGCAATATACCGGTAGTGATCTATTAATGCACATAGTAACGTATATACAGCCAATGAACTGATGCATTCAAATAAAACCGAAAACAACACAATTGATTCCAGCCACAGTTCGCAGACACTTTTCAACGTAAACATTCCGATTCTCCGAACATTCGAAAATGCATAATATTATAATATTGATAGATCAGATATTTTTAGACTGCATCAACCAATTTTAAAGCCCCGTGATTAATATATACATATTAATATATTGTAAATATATAAAAAGCCTGATAAAACCAAAACAAATCTTGCATATATATGTGCAAGAAATATAACGGTTAAAACAAAAACAAGCTTGCTGAAAGTATAGGGGAAACTATTATCATTATGTATAAAGGAATAATTCCCTCCACCAAAATAGGGGACGGTATTTGTTCAGGTGGAGAGGCAAGGTTTAACCTTTAAATCTGGTCACAAGAAGACTCCTGCCACACCTTCGGTCTCGACCAATCAACGGCCTCCTATGATGCAACAACTTGAGCCAGCTGTATCTCACTCTAAGTGTTCGCCGCTTAACTCGCTCCCAGTTCGCACACGTATATTCTATCTTTGTCCCAGATGTCCTATTACAATGGTGTAACCTTCTCACTCCCATCAGCCACTACAGGATATCTCCAACAAGCTTCCAGGAGAATATTACGAAGATGGAATAAAGGAAGAGGAGAAGAAATGGGAACTTCAAAACGATCGGGCTGGGCAAGCCCCTCCCGGGCGCGCGGCTCGGCCAATCACAGGGCTCCGGGCCGTGAGGGAGGGGTATGAAGGGAGATGGGCGGGGCCACAGGAGACACACTACGACAGGCACCTGCCTGGGCCACATAGCAGCGCTCTCATTAGACACAGCCCCCTTGCTCACCTTGGCACCTATGGGGAAGTAACTAATTCAGTATTAAGTGGGATTTCTTCGGGATAATGTTTTAAAGGGAAATAATTGATAACGCCCAGGTAATTGAGATAACAGGGTTTACCTGAGCAGCTTTCAGGGGTTTAGCATTTGCAAAATAGGTTAGACCTAGCTAAAGGAATAGTTAGAGAAGGGCTTCAGCCCATACCCATGAAATACTCCTTTTGTTATAAGGAAACAACCAGTATTAAATAGATAATCACCTCGTTGACAGCATGCTTTCGATTGTGCGTAAATATCTAGCCAACTTGTTTTAAGGAGGTCATTGATTGAATAATAGGTTGTAATCTTGTAAATTGACCTGAAGGACATAGCGTTCTAATATTGTTAGTAGGTTTAGGGATATTTCTTCGAGAGGCCGGTCTATATGATCTGTGCCCCATGAATATTCTTTCCTCTCACTTAAACAGTAGGCTACCATAGTGCGGTTGGGAGTATGAACATGATTAGACTAATATCCAGTATTCGAGAATGGATAATAAGTCGTAGGCGTGTGCATAAACCTTTAACCGTCCTGGTGGTGTAATGGTTAAGGTGGCAAAAATATGTGTGTGATAACCCGGGTTCGAATCCCGGTGGATCATATATACTTTAATTAATTTCATTGGGGGTGTGGTGGTGAGATTAATAAAAATAATATTATTAGTAGGTTTAGGGATATTTCTTCGAGAGGCCGGTCTATATGATCTGTGCCCCATGAATATTCTTTCCTCTCACTTAAACAGTAGGCTACCATAGTGCGGTTGGGAGTATGAACATGATTAGACTAATATCCAGTATTCGAGAATGGATAATAAGTCGTAGGCGTGTGCATAAACCTTTAACCGTCCTGGTGGTGTAATGGTTAAGGTGGCAAAAATATGTGTGTGATAACCCGGGTTCGAATCCCGGTGGATCATATATACTTTAATTAATTTCATTGGGGGTGTGGTGGTGAGATTAATAAAAATAATATTATTAGTAGGTTTAGGGATATTTCTTCGAGAGGCCGGTCTATATGATCTGTGCCCCATGAATATTCTTTCCTCTCACTTAAACAGTAGGCTACCATAGTGCGGTTGGGAGTATGAACATGATTAGACTAATATCCAGTATTCGAGAATGGATAATAAGTCGTAGGCGTGTGCATAAACCTTTAACCGTCCTGGTGGTGTAATGGTTAAGGTGGCAAAAATATGTGTGTGATAACCCGGGTTCGAATCCCGGTGGATCATATATACTTTAATTAATTTCATTGGGGGTGTGGTGGTGAGATTAATAAAAATAATATTATTAGTAGGTTTAGGGATATTTCTTCGAGAGGCCGGTCTATATGATCTGTGCCCCATGAATATTCTTTCCTCTCACTTAAACAGTAGGCTACCATAGTGCGGTTGGGAGTATGAACATGATTAGACTAATATCCAGTATTCGAGAATGGATAATAAGTCGTAGGCGTGTGCATAAACCTTTAACCGTCCTGGTGGTGTAATGGTTAAGGTGGCAAAAATATGTGTGTGATAACCCGGGTTCGAATCCCGGTGGATCATATATACTTTAATTAATTTCATTGGGGGTGTGGTGGTGAGATTAATAAAAATAATATTATTAGTAGGTTTAGGGATATTTCTTCGAGAGGCCGGTCTATATGATCTGTGCCCCATGAATATTCTTTCCTCTCACTTAAACAGTAGGCTACCATAGTGCGGTTGGGAGTATGAACATGATTAGACTAATATCCAGTATTCGAGAATGGATAATAAGTCGTAGGCGTGTGCATAAACCTTTAACCGTCCTGGTGGTGTAATGGTTAAGGTGGCAAAAATATGTGTGTGATAACCCGGGTTCGAATCCCGGTGGATCATATATACTTTAATTAATTTCATTGGGGGTGTGGTGGTGAGATTAATAAAAATAATATTATTAGTAGGTTTAGGGATATTTCTTCGAGAGGCCGGTCTATATGATCTGTGCCCCATGAATATTCTTTCCTCTCACTTAAACAGTAGGCTACCATAGTGCGGTTGGGAGTATGAACATGATTAGACTAATATCCAGTATTCGAGAATGGATAATAAGTCGTAGGCGTGTGCATAAACCTTTAACCGTCCTGGTGGTGTAATGGTTAAGGTGGCAAAAATATGTGTGTGATAACCCGGGTTCGAATCCCGGTGGATCATATATACTTTAATTAATTTCATTGGGGGTGTGGTGGTGAGATTAATAAAAATAATATTGTAAAGGTGACGTAAATACCTGTTGATTTAGTAATTGTGTTCTGATATTGTAAAGGTGATGTAAATACCTGTTGATTTAGTATTTGTGTTTCTGATATTATAAAGGTGACTTAATTAAATACCTGTTGATTTAGTATTTGTGTTTCTGATATTATAAAGGTGACTTAATTAAATACCTGTTGATTTAGTCTTTGTGTATAATATTGCTAAGGGGATTTAAGAACATGGACCTAATATAATGTTTGGTAGTACGGTCATGGTGATGTAAATGTCTAAGGATCTATTATTATTTAAGAACATGGACCTAATATAATGTTTGGTAGTACGGTCATGGTGATGTAAATGTCTAAGGATCTATTATTCGTGTCTAATATGATTAAGGTGATTTGATCCCATTTAAAGAATAAGTGTTTCTGATATTGTCACTGTGAGGTGAGAACTTATATGTAAATTCCTCGGTCCTAATATTGTTCAGGTGAGTAAAGTACATATTGAGGGATAGTATTAATATAGTTTTGTCCAGCATTGTGAAGATAGTGATGTACCTTTTGCTCGAAGTCAGAGTGAGTTAAGACTCTGAATGGCGATTGTCCAAATAGGTTGTAATGGGAATGTAAACATTCTGAAGTGCAAACTATAGTGGGCCGTTGTAGGTATTCAAATAATAACTTGAACTCATTTTGACCCGAACAGAGAATCAATTGCTATGGGGATTACGGGTACCATGGGAGTATTTGAAATAAAAACGCAAACCTCTAAACAACTATCGAATTATTCCAACCTTAGTAGAACAGTGTACTTAAAAATAAATACAACAATGTATATTATGATTTTAGCTATAGGTTTACGTAAATTGTAAATAAATTTTCACATTATCTATATAAAATATTGTATTTAACCTACAGTATATGGATACATTAATACAAAAGTGGATTGGGGGGTGGGGGTTGAATGCCGAGGCTGGTGATGTATTATATATTTTATATTTTATTTATTACTTTTGGGGTATGCAATTTTTGGAGGGCTGAGTCCTCGATTTGGGGGGGGGGGGTGCTAAGCCCCTCCCCCCACCTCCCTGGTGACGCCACTGTTAATATTACCTATATACTTAGTCTTGGTCATCGTGGTATTTGGGAGCTGGTTGTTAGGATACTGTATAATTGTTTGATATCTTATTGGCAATTGATGATATTGGTGTGAATGTACAAGAATACATTGATTTTGTATTGTGGTACTTGGTGGGTCCTGGATAGGGCTTTACACACTTATTCAGCAGTACCCACATAATTTCCTTTTACACTAACTTGTCCTTTAATTGTTTATGTTTGTATATACGTACATTTTTTTTCTTTCAGATTGTTCTTGTTATTTGTTAATGCATATATATTTGTATACAAAAATCATAAACAATTACTTAATTTGTTTATGCTTTCTGTATTTGGTGTACACTATATATTTTACATCTGTTCTCATATTTGTATTTTCAATTCTGTTTTTTTGTCTTGGGTACTTTAAATGGTGGAAAATATATGCCTATTTTTTATAGGAGGCATGTTATATAATATATACAGTATGTTCCAATGTTTATCTTTATTAATTATTATTCATACTTATATATTTGCATGCAATTACTATACTCTATATATCTACTTTTTATCTATTCATATTGTTACCTGTTAACATTATATACAGTATAATTATATAATCGTCAATGTATTCTCTCTATTGTATATCCCTATTTTATTAGGAGGAAAACCTGAAGATATTTAGACCGTATGTATGTGGTGTCAGGTCGCGGCTAAACAAAACCCTTCACGTGACAGCTGATCATGTGTTGGGTTCTAGCTGGAGCTGTTCCTAGGCAGTGTCTGTTCAATTTTAGTTCATGCCTCTCTTAAACAATCATGTGCATTATCCATATATTTGTGTTAGTGTTTTATTCGTTGAACAGTGGATGAGCCTCCTCCTAAAATGTACCATTCTCTTAACTTTCTGACTTTTTCCTTTCTTTTCAGTGTGTCCTTTCTCTCTCGTTGCTTCTAATTGCTCTCGTTTGTTGGCTATTATCTGATGGAATGAGAGGGGGAGAAGAAAAGAGAGATAGAGTGAGAGAGAGAGCTACATAGAGCTACATAGATACACAGACCACACAGACCTCAAGGTCCTTACTAGGCAGTCTGGCCTTACAAACTATATATGTGTATATGCATATATATATATATATATATATATATATATATATACACCGGTACATACACATACACACACACACACACACACACACATATATACACATACATACATACACACATACATACATATATATACAGTATATATATACATACTGTACAGTGCACACACATACACATACTTTTTTTTTTTTTTTTTTTTTTCATATCACCCCAGCCCTCTGCAGATAGAGGTCAAGCCTTCCCTTGAAAGCGTTTATTGTGTCGCTCTCCACCACTCTCGCTGGTAGTTTATTCCACTCTGTCGCCACACTGTAGGTGAAGAAACTCTTTGTGACATCTAGGTTTGCCTTTTTGGTTTTTAATTTCATTCCATTTCCTCGAGTTTGATTAGTATTGTTTAATGTGAATAGTGCAGAGAGAGAGAGAGAGAGAGAGAGAGAGAGAGAGAGAGAGAGAGAGAGAGAGAGAGAGAGAGAGAGAGTCATATGTAATAATAAAGAGAAGGAAAATTAGGGAAATATACCAGAATATTGTTCACTAAATTATACAGAGCAGTCGCAAAAAAATGGCTAATAGGGAATTCCCATGTACTTTATACATTGAAAACTAACAAAGATAACTCTAAAATCACAGAGCTGCCAGGCGTTCACTATGTATTTAAATCTTCTTGTTATGCAACAACAGGCTGTTACTAGCACAATTTCATAACAAACATTGATAAAGAACGTTTATAGTTTTAATACCAACCCTCTATTATATGAAAATATGCAGATGAATGAAAATGCTCAACATTAACGAAAATAAGTAACGACATTGTGAGACACATTTACGACCTAAACAGACTATGAAAGGAAAGAGGAAAAGGTTTACAGTTGAAGGAGAATTAAAAGAATACCAGTGAATCGTGGCCTGATATCTCACCCCCACCACCACTCACTCTCTCTTATTATCTCTCTCTATCACTCTTTATCTATCTATCTGTCTATCTATCTATTGATATATCTATATTTTTATCTACGATTTTCTTTGTTTCATGAATTGTAATGAGGACTCTCTCTCTCTCTCTCTCTCTCTCCCTCCCAATCTTTGGGTTGCGGGGAAAATACACAGAGAAGAAAATATGTTTCAAGGGGTTAAAGCTACGGAAAGTGTAGAGGGGATGAAGGAAACTTCTCCTAAACATCTTTTACATCCTTCCGTCCCTTGCTCAGTGATTCTTTCTGCAATACCTTTCTCTTGCTCTCGTTGCGTCGATCTATGTGTCCAAGCTTTTTAACTGAAGATAATATTCATAGTGCTCTTATGTTGTTCGGTGGAACCCTCCTGGGATCACTATAGTTTCCCGATATAATGTTTAGTGGGATTAAAAGGTGAAAAATAACAGCTAACTTTAGGTCACTAGAGTAAGAAATAGGATGAAATAGCGTACCAAGCCATTCGACAATTCTTTAAAAAAAAATTCTCTCTTCTCTCTCTCTCTCTCTCTCTCTCTCTCTCTCTCTCTCTCTCTCTCTCTCTCACCATATGTATATATATATATATATATATATATATATATATATCTGATCTATCAACTATTTCCAATTGTAGTCTAGTCAATCTGTGGTATGAGATAGAAAACATTGCAACACAATTTATTTTTGTGGTAACGTATTCAACATGCCTACCTAAATAGCATTCCAAAAGTGGAGGAAAAAGGATGTGGTGACAAGTCACCTTATTTGCATAAATCCAATATGGCCGTCAGGCCATTTCCGGAAAACCCTAAAAATGGCCTATCTTTACTTCTAATTATTGGAATGAGGTGATCTTGGTGTCGACACATACTGTATGTTTGCAAGGTCCATAAACATGATGGTGAATATCTTTACATGCTACAGATAATATTGTTGTCAAAATCAAATATAGATTATTTAACTTTTTTCTGGTTCATGGGTCTTTGCGATAGTAGTCATTATAACTGTCACTAGAGGTAAACATGTGGTTATTCACTGTCAAATTTAGATCTCCAAGAGTACACTGTTTATTTATTTTATTTTAGAGTACATTGTACAGTATATTTACATTGTATGTCTTGGCCTCTTTGTTCACCAAGACCTGGGTGGTCAGGAATGATGCAAGCGGTGTCTCATGGCATCCACCCAGGGCAGACATCCATCATTTTCCTCCCAATGATTGATATGGATCCGAGCAACCTCAGTTGCATATACTCAACTCTCTGTATTGTGTCTTCTGAAGCCAAGCGCCAGAATATGCACCCAATCCTCACTTTCGATCAGCCTATCTGGTGGAAGGCTCAGATTATCCTTGCTGGAGAAAGCACGGAGAGTGACCTACACTCTATCTATTGGGGCCTTCCACACTGAAATGAGATTTCTGGGGTGCTTCGGCAAATTTATGTCTGAGACTGGCCTAGCTGAGCTGCTTAAATCTGTGTATGTACCAAATGCTGTTGGCCATATGCTAAGTGGCAATGCGGAAACAAGAGCATTCAGGGGGCACTGTCTTGTAGACACAGCATTATATGTAATGATTACATCTCAGGCATTTGGCTTTCCTCTTCCAGAAATGCACCGTGATGGCCCAGAGACTACAAAGGCTCACAGTGCTGCAAATGTGCAATTGCAAGCAGTTAATGATACTGATAAACCTCTGCCTGTGGAAGTCGAAGCCGAGGATTTGCGTCATGCAATGCACCTGTACGATCAGTTGAAGAAAGGTGAATTTTCTGCAGACGTGGTATGTTTGCAAGGTGTCCTTGAAAGAGTTGATCAGGAAGTGAATGAAGAAAAAGCTACATTGGTGTCTAATTCCACTGCTCGGTTGTGGCTACAGTATATGACGATGGTTGACCTCCTTCGACAGTTCATCAAAGCCGAGCGAGCGTACAGGAAATTGGAGTCTCTACCTGTGCACCCTAGAGGCAATGTTACCATATTTCGCTGCTATCAGCCACAACCTTTATGCAAAATCTGTATACATCTACTTGCAACAGATGTATCAGCTCCAGACACAACATCCAGATGTTTTTGACATGTTTAACCCTCTCCGACATATGACGCGATTTTGAGCCTATTGGGGATACTTTAAAGCCTTTGTTACCATTAGGGGTATTTAGAAACCTTTACTTTAGTTACTTCCACCTCGGCAGTTATCTTTGAGTTAGCTGTGGGCAGAAAACTAATTTTGGAGAGGTAATTATAAGAGTGAGAGAACTCTATTTCTTATTGCTAATCTGGCAACCTCTGCGTCATAAATGCGTGAAAGGGTTAACACCTTACGAGCGGCCTATGCGGTTTATTTATATGTACCGCCCAGCGGGGTGTTTTTAGCCAAAATAGGGCTGTTTACGTGATCATTTTCATGCCTAAATAAGACCCAGAACGTAAAACAAGTATCTATCCCTGAAAGGGCATAAACAGAGCTTTCGAATGACACCATAACGATCCTTTTATGATGGCTAGTTTTCTTGCAATAACCGTGCAACGCGAGTGCAAAAAGCATGTAATTAGGCACTTTCCCCATACAATTCCGTATATAGCGAGTGAGAGAGGGAGGGAGGAGGTGGGATTCGTGTCAGTAGGTTCGCCGCGGTGGTCTGGAGCAGTCATACGCTCGCTACTCTCCTGCCACCACTTGTCTCTCTCTCTCAGCCACATTACGTGCTGAAATTGCCACACGATATATGTCGAGCACCGCCACATAGTCCAGCTTTATTTAACTCGACTTATGTTGCTCGCCGACATTTAAGGGTTAATGCAGGGTATCATGTTGTACGACATAGCGAGGAGGACTTTTATTTGATTTGGTTATAGAACAAGTATTGATGAGAAGTATGAAGACTACTGGTGGATTAACGCGTGGTCGTGGAATGTCTGAAGCACAACGTACCCAGTGGCTGCTGTCCATGACTGCATGTGCCGATGTCAATATGGTCATGCAAGAGTTCATGGAAACAAGTTACGCAACTAGTGAACGACACAAAGAAGACACAAATGCAAGACAAAAGAAAGATGAACTTGACATTATATCACTCCTGGGTTTCCTCCAAGAAAGAAACCCCTTTGCACTCTACCCGCTACTGCGTAATATCGCCATCAATGCCCATAAAGCTGCAGAAGTGGCCAGAAAGATACTCGGAAGTATGGAGGGAAAAAATGTAATGGATTACACTTTCAGGAAAAAAGATCAAGTGGTAACCCTTGACCACAGAGTCTCGGCAAAGGTAGATGTTGATTCCCAGCTGCTCGTTCAACATCTTATAATTGCTGCACCTGATGTTATGGATGATATTGAAGGCATCTTCTAATATGAACTGTATTCTCCTCCATCATCCTTGTTTGAGACCAACGGACAATAAACCTTCACTCGCTGATGCAGTTTTGAAATTTGCACAAGGCACAGATATGTCAGCTCACCAAGATGAAGATGGCATGTGTTATGTGATTGATGGTGGCTATCTTCTACAGCACCTGCCATGGTCACATTTGGTTCCATCTGCCAGTACTATGTAGATTATGTTCACGAGAAGTACAGAGCTTCCACAGTTGTATTTGACGGTTAGGTTATGAAGCAGGTCCTTGGGCGGGTGCCCAACCCCGAAAGGGGTTGAAATAGGGGAGCTATCCCACCGCCAAAGGCGGCTTTCTAGGGCCTTTCCTAGCTGATGCTGAGAGGATTGGGTTCTAGTCATGTGGTGATGGGCTGGTCTATCAGAGTGAGAGCTGAGCAATCTCTGCCATACCCATAGATTACTCTGACTTTTCCTTTAACTTATATATTTTCTAGATCTCAAGTGACGGCGTCTCTTCCGTGGATTGACCTCCCAATCTACCAAGATTGGAAGCCAAAGCGTCACATTTTTCCCTTACCCCTCAACTTTCTCTTCATAATTGCTGAGGATCACAGGTCCCTGGGTGGGGCTATAGTTTCCCGGGCATTTCCGCACCCCCCGCCATGGAGTGGCTTCGGTCACCCAGGCTTTATTGGTGTCGGCGGAGAGGGTTCTGTGGGGGCACTTGGTTATGGCCTTGGAATTGCTCGGGGCCTTGGGGCTGTTCGGCCAGGCAGCTTGGGGAACAACACCAACAACAACAACAACAACAAAAGACACTACACATAAGCGAAGGTCCAGAGGGATGGTCGGTGCGCAAGTGAATTTTGTTGAAGGAATGTGTGTAAAAACAAAAATAGAACTGTTCTTGGCTAACACAACAAACAAGCAGAGGTTCATTCGGATGCTGAATGAGAAGCTACAGGAGAAAGGCATTATAAATAGTGCATGCAGCTGGTGACGCAGATGTACTAATTGCAACGAGAGCAGTAGATTCGGCATCCAACTGTTCTACTACACTCATTGGAGAAGACACCGTTCTCCTGGTGCTGTTATGCATGCAGCCAAACCAGACGGCATTTCTACTACTCTTCAGGTCAGAAGGACGACAAATATCAAAGAAGATGAAGAGAATATGGGACATCAACTTGGTAAAGAGGAAACTGGGCCCAGATACCTGTGATTTGTTGCCAGTGATACACGCCATCACTGGCTGTGATACAACCTCCAGTATGTTTGATATTGGAAAGTGAGAAGTGACAGTGACATGAAAGAACATGCACACGTTTTCTTTAGATGATCCTCCATGGCAGAAGTCACAGCTGCTGGTGAAAAATTAGTGAGTTGTCTGTAGGGTGGTGACACAGGCGAGGGATTGTACTCTCTACCTTACAGACTGTTTTGTGAGAAGGCAATGAGAGGCAGCTGTTCTGTTCAAGGATATACCCTTCCTCCAACAGCTGCAGGTGTCCATTACCACAGTGCACATACGTATGTCCAGTTCCAGGAGTGAATGGGGAACACATTGAATCCAGAGGAGTGAGGATGGGTTCTTAATTGGGGGCGACTTGAACCCAAAACAACACACTTGGCCGCTGCCCCAGAATCACTGCTACAAATCGTGCACTGTAACTGTAAAGTTAATTGTGACACTCGACACTGCTCCTTCAGAAAGCATGGCCTGGAATGTTCAGCTGCCAGTGGAGAATGCAGAGGAGTTGGGTGCACAAATGCAATGGCGTCTGAACACAGCTTTGTGGATAATGAATGAATGACATGTACAGTATACTGTATATGGAGGTGCTTTACATATCTCACAATAGCAGCGTGTTATCATCTATATAATTATGTTGCTACTCTTCCAGCCCATGTTGCCCATGTGTTAATTTAGAATACATACTAATTATATTTATATTATTAAGTTCCAACATATACAGAATGTATGAAAGTCGGCAATAAAAAATGCCCTTATTTGGAGGGCAAAACTGTTATTAATTATGTGTATGTTCAATTAATATAAGAGGAAATTATTTGTTCCATTCTCCTGCAGAGTATTATGTGGCAAACAGGTAAAATTTATATAACTATTACATTTGGAAAACCTCAAGATGTTAAGTGTTCTTAAAGAAAAACCTGTTATTATCAACACCGCCTGAGAGTGTGATAGGTTTCTCAAATCGGTGAATTATTGACCATGATCCACCACTTCCATTGTTCTCTACTTTTGATATGTGATCTACTAAGGTGTTAGGAATATCATACGACAGGTTTAATTTCTGTTGCAATTTTTTCCATCATGGGCCATCAATGGTGCTAGATTGACTATTGGGGCAGAGAGAATCGTGTTGCTTTCAATGTTTCCAAAACTCAATTTCTCCATGTATCTACCCATCAGGAACTACCACAAGTCTTCTTATACTTAAACAATACGCACACCAACAATTCATCTTCTCTCAGTATTCCAGATGTCTCTTTTCGTTCTGATATCTCTTAGAAAAAAACATATTACCACTCTCGCTAAAACATCTTCCCAGAAGCTGGGTGTGCTCAATCCGCCTCAAGGGGTTCTTTTCCCCTGCACAGCTTCTTGCTCTGTACAGGGGCACAGTGCGTCCTTGTATTGAGCATTGTTTACATGTGTGGGGAGGATCCTCTCACACAGCACTTCTAGACAAAGTAGAAAAGAAAGGCTTTCGTATCATTAACTCCCATCCACTCACCGACTCTGTAATCTCTCTCTCTCTTCGGGCAACACAATCCCACCCCTACTCTGTGCAACTCTCAAGCCCAAGAGTGAAATGGTATTCGAAATCTTTCTTCTACTCAACAGCTGAGCTCTGGAGCTCTCTCCCTGAATCCATCTTTCCTTCATCCTCTGACTTAAATTACTTCAAATTCCGTGTGTCCAGGCATTGCTCGAACATTCCTTGGTTATAGCCCTGTCACTTGTTCAGTTCGGAGGGAAGCACTTGTCACAGGCAGTTTTCCTTTTTGGCTCCCTCTTCCACATAGAACAACATAAATAAATAAAGTAATGATATATATATATATATATATATATATATATATATATATATACTGGTATATATATACAGGGGGGAGTGGGTAGGGATTGGTAGGGTGGGGATGTAGGATAGGCAGGGAAGGTAGGGTGATATAGGGGGGAGTGGGTAGGAATTGGTAGGGTGGGGTGTAGGTATATATATATATATATATATATATATATATATATATATATATATAGAAAGAGGGAGAGAGAGAAACTTTTACGTCTATGCACGTGCTGTTTCTGAAACGAATATAACAAAATTACCTTAATATCTTCCATCATATCCAGATATCATCTTTTGCTCCCCAGAACATCCTAGAAGTTGGACAAAGCCTTAGGTTCTAACCACCTCCCGATAATTATCACCTCCAAAACGAGACTCACC
This sequence comes from Lithodes maja, assembly GCA_037953745.1. Taxonomy (NCBI): domain Eukaryota; kingdom Metazoa; phylum Arthropoda; class Malacostraca; order Decapoda; family Lithodidae; genus Lithodes; species Lithodes maja. The sequence goes on from JBAKBP010000350.1 coordinate 252,078, forward strand.
CCAGCTGGCTATATACACATACACTAACTATAAAAGAGCCAACTGGGAAACGTTCACAAATGAGACAGAACAGCACCTTGAAATCCTAAACAGCACACCCATCACTAACATCAACAATGCTGTTCACACTTGCAACACAATTATCCAAAACGTGGATATGAAACACATTCCAAGAGGTAACAGAAAAAGACACAACCCCAACTTCACACCAGATATGTAAAACCTCAACAATGCGAGGCACTAAAACACTCCCCAAGCTCCCCACACACAGAACACCACACAACAAATCCATGCACTCGACACACAGAATGGCAATAAAATACTAGAACAACAAACACTAAATTGGAACAATTACCTCTAGACACTTGATTATAAAACAGACCCCAAAAAACATTACAAAATACTAAATGGCATTACACTTTCCAACAGCAACACAACACAATCACATGCTGCAATCACAACAGACTCTATACCTTCCTACAAACAACAAGCAAACACTCTCATTAATCACTTCTCTCATGTCAGCCACCTGAACCCCCATCATGACGACCGACATGTCATCCGACGTAAGAGACAATTCTCCACAGACCCTGACTATGCACCTTTCACCTACAACCAGACAAGCCACATCATCAACAATCTTGAGCACTCACCTGCCTAAGGTCCAGACAACATAAGTAACATACACCTCAGACACCTATGACCACAAGGCATACAAGCACTCACCAACATATCAAACTACAGTTATTCACACAAGACAATACCAGACATATGGAAGCATGGTGTTATCATTGCATTCCCCAAACCCAACAAAGACCTATTTATATATTTGTCTACTCCTAGGTTTAACAATACTAATAGTTATGCGTGGATAAATGGTTTTACAATATATATAAGCTTTACTGTTTATTATTCCTAGGGGATAGAGGAGAAACAGATATAAATTAAATAATTAAACCTGGAAAGATGAATTGGCCTAGGCTATAAAAATGATACCGGGTAGGCGTTTGACTTACTTGTAAACATGTATGTGTAGGTTATCTGTGGTAGTTCCAGTAATATCTATGAAGTACTTCTAGTATTAAAGGAACTTAGCTGTGATGCAAAGAGTGTCGATTAGGTGATGGAGACGTCGGGAAGCAAATATCAGGGAAGTTTTGTTGTTATGTAACAGCAGCTGGCACGGTGAAGTCTGTGTGAAGTGTGTCTGAGATTCCCTTTTATCGTGACAATATCAAATATATTTAAGGGTTCTATATCGCCCCCGTCATTAAATAATAAGGGAAAACAAACTAAGATATAATTGGTGCAACCACAGTAATATTTATCCACAAAGATAAATAAAGTAATGTGTATAAACAAAAAGGAACCAGCTGTCGTGAACCCGGGAAATTCAAACTACGGTATATATACCAGCTAGGATTCACGACATACTCCGCCACCAGCTATATACAAAGTATTTACAATTGTCCCGTCCCGATCATGGATCGCCACAACTGGGAGGAACCCAAAGCAGCCTGATGTGACGGCCTCTGAGGGGTATCACCTCGGTCCGCTCCAGTAGCAGGAAGGATAATATCAGAGTTCAGCTTGCTGTCGCCATCCACTACCTCTAAATCTATCTCTAGTGGGTATAGCTTAACCACCGGTCTGGTGGTCAAACCGGCTCCTGTTTTTACCTGAACTACCCTACATTCGTGGTCAGGACCACGAATAAGTTTCATTATCCGACCTATACGCCAAAAAAGTCGGGGGCCGTCATCATGTACTAGAACGACGTCCCCAACTTGTGGCGATGCTATCCCTCTTTTTACCATTAAGTGACGATGTTGCTCTCCGAGTGATAATAAATAATCAGTGCTCCACCTTTTCCACTGGTTATGTGAGAGTTTTGTTACCTATTGGAAGCGTTGGTTGACGGAATCGTTGTTACGCCACGTCGTGTCCTTGAGATCTTCATCCGTGACTTCTCGCCTTGGAAAGCTTCTGATCCGCCTCCCATGAACCAGTTGTGAAAGAGTGATGGGTAGAGGGTCTTCAAGATCACTGTAGGTGTAGCCAAGCGGGCGATCATTGACTGTGGCCTCGAGCTCCAGTAATACCGTATTCAGTACCTCTGTGGTAACCAATGCTCGACCCAGTACCTTCTTCAAACCAGCCTTTAGGATGCCAATAACCCGTTCCCATATGGCACCGAACCATGGCGCCCTGGCCGGTATAAACCGCCACTCGCACTTGACTTCCACTAAAGTACCTTTTAACCTTGCATCATCTATCAACTCCCGTAATGTACTGGCTCCGCTAACAAATGTGGTGGCATTATCACTCATCATAATCTCAGGGTAACCCCTCCTGCTACTAAACCTACGGAACGCATGCAAAAAGGATTCGCAGGAGAGGTTAGACACTGTTTCTACATGGACCGCTCTAGTAACTGCACAGGTGAATAAGACTACATATAATTTACTTACAGTATCTCCCTTCTCTTTTACTGGCAAGGCACCTGTGTAGTCAACCCCCGTTACCTGGAAAGGACTCACTTCCTGAACCCTAAACTCCGGCAATGGAGGGGCCTGTACAGCACGGTATGATGTACCTTACAATCTCTTGCAGATGATACATCCCCTTAAGGCTTCCTTTACTACCTGTCTAATCCTGGTCACGGCACCAATTATATCATGTTTATTATTCCTAGGGGGTAGAGGAGAAACGGATATAAATTAAATAATTAAACCTGGATAGATGAATTGGCCTAGGCTATAAAAATTATACCGGGTCGGCGTTTGACTTACTTGTAAACATGTATGTGTAGGTTATCTGTGGTAGTCCCAGTAATATCTATGAAGTACTTCTAGTATTAAAGGAACTTAGCTGTGATGCAAAGAGTGTCGATTAGGTGATGGACATGTCGGGAGGCAAATATCAGGGAAGTTTTGTTGTTATGTGGCAGTAGTTGGCGGGGTGAAGTCTGTGTGAAGTGTCTCTGAGATTCCCTTTTATCGTGACAATATAAAATATATTTAAGGGTTCCATATCGTCTCCCGTGATTAAATAATAAGGGAAAACAAACTAAGATATAATTGGTGCAACCACAGAAATATTTATCCACAAAGATAAATAAAGTAATATGTATAAACAAAAAGGAACCAGCTGTCGTGAATCCGGGAAATTCAAACTATGGTATATATACCAGCTAGGATTCACGACAAGTACGATGAGGATCTGGAATGGGATTAGGAATATAAGAGCTGTATTTACCCCTAAGTTAACTCACAAATAATTCAGGAACTCTCATAAGAACCTGTGATAAATTAGACTAAGGTAATTGTATTGGACTCTGATTTATTTATACACCTACGCACAGGTGAGAATTTAGGCAATGGCAATATTTTTGGACTAACTTATTTACACACCTTTGCACAGGTGAAAATTTAGGCAGAGGCAATACTTGTGGAATCTAACTTATTTATGTACCTTCACCTGGCGAGAATTCAGGCAGAGGCAATACTTGTGGATTCTGACTATGAATTACTTATACCTTGTTTCTGGGTATAGGTTTTATCGTGAGTTTTCAATATTTACTCCTGAGCTAACACTTGGAGCTGGAGTGGTGAAGAGTTGAGGTAACAGCTAGGGGGGTCTTCTGATTCTCCTTTGGGCCGTCCAGGTTGGCCTGTCGTGTGGATAAGTTGTTGGGGTTACAGATGGATTAGCTGGTTTTGGATCTTAAATGATAGTTCCTAAATGTTATGACATCAGGCTGTTACGACTGAGGTTTAAATATATCAGGGCTCTTATTCATTGGACTAGTAATGGCATAAATGCTACAACGGAAAGCGCTAGATCCAACCTCTGATGTATATTCCCAGTGAACAAAGAACACAAATACTCTCCAGAGTTCTATATGCAATAATAGGTTATCAAACTCTCAATAAATGTGCGTCTACTCTAGGCTTAATGTTTTGTGAAAACAGCCTATTACTACCTATAACCGAAGGTGCTTGGTTATGGTATGCAAAGTAAGGTGGTAAGAGAAGTTACAGCTTACGTTACTTTAATCAATAAATGTCAGGCACTCCTGCATGAAAGAAAGTGCACTAAAGTCCTTCAACACCAACAAGGAATCTTCTTTAAATGTTAGATGCTATCAAGATGCTCGAATCGGAAATGGAACCCAAAAAGGCAGGCAGCGGAACAATGCTCGTGCAGGCTATGCACACAAAAGGCAGGATATATAATGCAGTCGGAGCTAAGAATATCCTAAACGCTACAACAATAATAATAATCGCCACAACAATGCAGTATTCCTATCAACAAAAAGAGCCTAAGTCGTTTGTGTCTCAATACATCAAACTAGGCTGCGAAATGCTTGTGTAATCATAAACAGGTATGCATAATAAGAGTAATTGGTTTAATATACTTAATGTCTACTATGACTGATAAAGTCTAGCTAGAGTCAATGATACGAGATACTGGTGCACATGGCATGCCGCATAGCCTAGTGCAAATCTCTAGTCTGTGCGTCAAGTATTATGTTATAGTGAAGGGTAGCTCTCTTGAGAAACCTTAATACCGAAGTATTAAGCGTTCTCCTGGCGTACCTCAAAGACAAACAACCGAGCTTAGAACAGTGCAGAATGGAATAGGCAAAAAGCCCTCATTCGTGCATGCTCTATTCTCAATGGCACACAGACTAGAATTTACCCAATCAACTCCAGTTCTCAGGTATGTCGTGCAGCTTTTAACTAAAGCCAGCGCCCATTGGAAACAATACCTTATAGTATCAGACTCCTAGTCTAGCATTATCTAATCTAGCAGAACACTAATAATTATAGGAAGCGGTACTGAACAATATGAATGCCAACCAATGCTTCGTGATCAACTTATCTTAACAACTAACATACATGGGTTATATAAGACCTTAACGCACAATACAACTGGCCAGCATAAAGCTGATTATGCAGAGTTAACCAGAGGGGGTATAATATTAATAAAAGGTGGTGAAAGATTTGGAAAATGAGAGAGATAGGCAGATGAAAAGGTTCTCAGGTGCACAGAGGGGGACAGATATCTAAGGGATAAGAGGGATGCGTTCTAGAAACCAGATCTGAGGGAGAGAGTGGCAAGAGAGCTGTATATATACCGGCACTAGCTCGCACCGTGTAAGCAAAGCGGTAACAAGTCCTCCAGCCAATCCAAAAGAGGCCAGCCAACCATGACGTCACCAAGCATGGTAAAAAACTCCTCCAACCAATCCCCAAGAGGCGAGCCAGCCGTGACGTCATCGAGCATGGCAAAATACACTGCGCGCCTCCCCACACTCTGTTCTACTCTCTCTCTCTCTCTCTCTCAAATCCTATCATTACTACTTAACACCTTACGAGCGGCCTATGCGGTTTATAATATGTAGCCACCAGCGGGGTGTTTTTAGCCAAAATAGGGCTGTTTACGTGATCATTTTCATGCCTAAATAAGACCCAGAACGTAAAACAAGTAAATATCCCTGAAAGGGCATAAACAGAGCTTTCGAATGACACCATAACGATCCTTTTATGATGGCTAGTTTTCTTGCAAAAACCGTGCAACGCGAGTGCAAAAAGCATGTAATTAGGCACTTTCCCCATACAATTCCGTATATAGCGAGTGAGAGAGGGAGGGAGGAGGTGGGATTCGTGTCAGTACATCCACCGCGGTGGTCTGGAGCAGTCATACGCTCGCTACTCTCCTGCCACCACTTGTCTCTCTCTCTCAGCAACATTACGTCTGAAATTGCCACACGACCTATGTCGAGCGCCGCCACATAGTCCACATTTATTATACTCGACTTATGTGGTGCGCCGACATTTAGGGGTTAATGATAAAACATATACTTTGCAATTAAATATATAAAGCCTTGACATGGGCGAAAACAAAGAGCCTTTCAGGACTGCCCATGACACGAGCTTTCATATGAAATAAAGCACACAATAATACATCAACTGTAGCCACATCCACTGCCCTGGCGATCCTAGCGAGTCACCGTAGGACAAGCCATGCGGTTCTAACGGAGTGGTTAACGTCACATCCCCCCCAAGATTTTTCTCAGAGGCCCAAAGCTCACAAAAAATCTGATTGTTAGAACCCATGCTATATCTCTACTTCCCATCACCCAGCGGCAGTAAAATATCTGGCACAGTTCTCAACAAAACATTTTACACAATTATAACCCTCCCCAACACAATAGGTTAAATCATATGTAGTTATGCTCCTCAAGGGCGAGCTTCTCTAGCCCAGCATTCTGAGAGGAGTGCAACTCAGAATTTCTGCTATAACATACTGAAAAAATTCAACTATCAAAGAAAGAGTTTTCATTTGATTTTTATGTTTTTAATTTGTTTATTTCGGCTGCACTATAGGGGCAAGCCTAGTTTTTTCTTCTATACCAAACGCTCAACTCCTGCTTTACGACCCAATACGCTGGGCTACAACCGCGAGCCAACAAGCATCAAGCGCAAAATACTATTCAAACTAAAGCAGGAGGCTACCCGTGTGTCAATCTACCCAGGATCATCTACCCTTGAAAGACAATCTGCAACCACGTTGTCACAACCGGCAATATGGCGTATGTCCAGGCTATACACCCGTAACACCAGCGACCACCCGGTCAGCCTCATATTCCGATTGTGAAACTGGTCCAAGAACTTGAGAGGGTGATGATCTGTGTAAACTACAACGATCGGACCATAGGCTGGAACATAGACCTCGAAATGCCTCAGTGCAAGCACAACTGCCAGCAGCTCCCTCTCGACAACAGAGCAGCTTCCCTGGGCTGAATTGAACTTCCCCGAGCAGAAACTAACAGGATGTTCCAGCCCATCATTGTCCTTTTTCATAAGGACGGCACCAGCCCCCACACCACTAGCATCCGTTGCTAGTTGGAAAGGTAGGCTAAACTCAGGGGCCCTGAGGATCGGGTGAGTGCACAACAGGTGTTTTACTACTCTAAACGCCTTCTCACACTCAGGCGCCCATTTGACTTTCTTATCCTTCCAGTTATCCTCCACCTGAGCTTGACTGTCCCGTTCTCCTTCTCCACCTTGACTGCTAAACATCATCACAGGCACAGTGAGAGGCTCAGGGGGGTGCCTCACATACTCCTTCATGAGATTAACGTGACATAACTGATTGCGCTTACGTCTGTCTGGAGCGGCCACCAAGCAATCCAGGTCCGATAGCCTCTCAACCACCCTATAAGGACCAGTATACTTCGCGGGTAAGGGATGACCTACAAGGGGCAGTAGAATCAACACCTCCTGACCCACGTGAAACTCCCTGAATTTAACCTTGAGGTCGTACCTGTCCTTCATGAGGGCCTGAGAGCTAGTCAAATTACGGCCAGCCAACTCCAGACTGCGCAACATCCGTTCTCGACTGTCGAGGACATATTTGAGCATAGAACAAGGTTTTTCTGCGCCCTCCCATATTTCTTTAACCATATGGAGAGGCCCTCTAACACGGTGTCCGAAGACGAGCCCATTAGGGCTGAATCCCAAACTTTCCCCAGGTACCTCCCGCACAGCAAACAAAACATATGGCAGGCCAAGATCCCAACCTTTCTCACTCTCAAAGTAACAACAACGAAGCACAGATTTTAAGGCTGAGTGCCATCGCTCTAACACACCCTGGCTCTCCAGATGATACGCAGATGACCCAACCGGTACAATCCCATGCTGCTGCACTGCTTGAACAAAGAGGTTAGAAGTGAAGTTGGATCCTTGGTCTGACTGAATCCCCTGCGGGTAACCATACCGGGAAAAATACACTAGCAAGCTTCGGACCACCGTCTTCGCTGACCCATTTCTCATAGGGTTCGCGTCAGGATACCTTGTTGCTACATCTCCCGACTGTGCATCACCGTCCTCCTCCAACTCGACAGCACCGGTACCACATTCAAGAACCTCCGGGTCTTCTAATTGCAATTTACGAATGTCCGAAGGAGCAAGCTTATCTAAGTGTTTGCGAAACAACTCATGCCCCCCTCCTACATTGAATTTAGCCTCCCGTTGCTCTCTCTCTGTGTATCGTTGCTGTCTCTTCGTCTTTTTAAGCCCATCCTCTGCCTTCTTAGTAACAGTTAATGGGTCTTCTCCAGACTCGAAAATCTGTCCTAATAATGAGTCCCCGAGAATGTCCGTTGATACTAAACTCTCAACCGCATCAACTTTCAACCCCTTCTCGGTACCTTTCCTCCGCTTGTCTAAAGACTGTTGTCCAGAATGTGACTCCCTGGATGCAAGAGATCGGGTCACCACACACCCCATAGGTTGCATCTGACACTTCTCAACCCACTCCTGCTCTTCCCTACTCACGTCGGCCGGCTTTTCGGCAACGACCAAGGGTGGAGCCTCAGAAGTAGGCCCCGCAAAGTCGTTGCCGAGAAGGAGGTCGACGCCCCCAACAGGCAACTTCTCCACAATTCCTACATCCAGGTCACGAGTCACACCATCAACTTCCATCTTCATTCTTACAAGCGGGTATGACCTTGTTGCATTAACTCCCTGAACCACAGCCACCCGCGCCGTATTTACAGGTTTACCAGTGAAATTCCTCAACAGTGTTTGCGATGCCCCAGTGTCACGCAAAATTCTCACCTCATGTCTTCTACCCCCCCACTCCACACAACCGAGTCCCCTATGGTCACTAAAGGCATCACGGACAGGGAATAAGCCTTCCGGATCCTTCTGCATTGGCAGTGTATTTACCTCGGAAGAATTGCCTCTAACAAACTCCGATGTCCTCTTGAACACTCCAATGCCGTGAGCAAAAGACACGGCTGCCGGAGGAGGTCGACTAGGGAACTCATTTGCTTTATGACCCTCCTGGTGGCACTTAAAACACATACATTTCGGTTTCGGCTTATACTGTGATGTAAAAGGCCCCTGACTTTTCTTATACGGTGTGGTGTAAGGTTTTTATTCAGTTTTAGTTTTAGTTTTGTTTAAATGTGTCATTGCTACGGGGAGGGGGAGGATAACGGTCCTTAGCACTTACATCGTACTTCTGTGAGGACCCGCAACCCCGAATCAACGACAGCCGTCGATCAGCCATTTCTGCTGCTTCGACTAGAGTTCTTGGGTTTTTCTCCTTTAAGTTCAAAGTTAGATCACCGCCCGTGCTCTTAAAGAACTGCTCCAACATCATTAACTGCTTAATTCCATCAAATGTTGTTACCTTCTCAGATCGGAGCCAGTTCCCCATAGCATCGGACAAGTCCCGGGCGTGTTCCATAAGGTGCTATCTCTTCCCTTGGTTACACCCCGGAACTTCAAACGGTACGTTTCTGGATGCAGTTCGTAAGCCCTCAGGACAGCCTCCTTGAGATCCTCATACACAATACATGACTCCAAAGGTAACGCATCGTAGGCTTTAAGACCCTTGCCTATTAATCTAGAGGATACAAGTGCTGCCCATTTATTCTCTGGCCACTGTGTTCCTGGCACTTCTTCCTCAAAGCGTGCAAAAAATTCTGTTACCCCACTCTCATCAAACACCGGAACCAGTTTCAATAAGTGCGAGAGAGATTGATCATAAACACGGTTACCAGCCCCAAGTCGTTGTCTCGTTGTCTCTACTCGCGACTTCTCTACGTCCATGTCGGCACAGTACCTAGTCGACTCTAAATCAGCTTGGATTTTTGCTAGCTCTATGTGCTGAGACTGCTGACTGATAGTTTTTCTCTCTTCTATCTTGGCTAATTCTATTTGCTGCTCGGATACCCTGATAGCCTTTCTCTCTTCGTCTTAGCTGATTCTATTTGCTGCTGGATCTTAGCTAATTCGAGCTGAAGCAATAATTCTGGAGTTAACCCTTGAGGAGGTGAAGGTGCTACAATGTTTGAAATTACCGGTGGTCCCCCAGGGGGAAACCCACCCTGCCAGTCACCACCCAACTGTGGAAGCGTACCCGTGGTCGGCAAACTACTGGGATGGCTGGGAGTCGAGTGTAGGGGAAGTATGGCCGAAGGGCTCTGAGCACTCAACCCATCTCGCTCTCCAGTCACCCTGCCCAGTACACACGTTATCAAGTTATGCTGCTAGTACCCGTATGACCGATAGCTGTGGCCAGGCATTGAAGACCGTACCGATCCATACCCTCCAACCGCTCGGCAGTAACAGGCCATTGCAAAAATATCCTAGCATCCTCCTCACAGTTCACCTGATTAACCCTTTCATCATGCTGTGTTCCTCAGTTTCGACATTACGTACTGTGTCTCCATTCTCCTCTGATCCGGTATAAGACATGATGCTCACAATAATTTTTCACCTCAATATTCAGAAAAAGAAGCACCCCAAACTCTTATACCTCAATATACACACACAAATTCTCGGAAATACTCAAGGGCTATACTATGTTGCAAACAAAATTATTCTTGCTAATCCCCGCAAAATATTCCCCAAAACAACAAATGTTCCCTGCTAATAAATGTAGGTTCAGCAAATCCTAGGTAAGGTCGCCATTTGTTACGACTGAGGTTTAAATATATCATGGCTCTTATTCATTGGACTAGTAATGGCATAAATGCTACAACGGAAAGCGCTAGATCCAACCTCTGATGTATATTCCCAGTGAACAAAGAACACAAATACTCTCCAGAGTTCTAAATGCAATAATAGGTTATCAAACTCTCAATAAATGTGCGTCTACTCTAGGCTTAATGTTTTGTGAAAACAGCCTATCACTACCTATAACCGAAGGTGCTTGGTTATGGTATGCAAAGTAAGGTGGTAAGAGAAGTTACAGCTTACGTTACTTTAATCAATAAATGTCAGGCACTCCTGCATGAAAGAAAGTGCACTGAAGTCCTTCAACACCAACAAGGAATCTTCTTTAAATGTTAGATGCTATCAAGATGCTCGAATCGGAAATGGAACCCAAAAAGGCAGGCAGCGGAACAATGCTCGTGCAGGCTATGCACACAAAAGGCAGGATATATAATGCAGTCGGAGCTAAGAATATCTAAACGCTACAACAATAATAATAATCGCCACGACAATGCAGTATTCCTATCAACAAAAGAGCCTAAGTCGTTTTTGTCTCAATACATCAAACTAGGCTGCGAAATGCTTGTGTAATCATAAACGGGTATGCATAATAAGAGTAATTGGTTTAATATAGTTAATGTCTACTATGACTGATAAAGTCTAGTTAGAGTCAATGATACGAGATACTGGTGCGCATGGCATCCCGCATAGCCTAGTGCAAATCTCAAGTCTGTGCGTCAAGTATTACGTTATAGTGAAGGGTAGCTCTCTTGAGAAACCTTAATACCGAAGTATTAAGCGTTCTCCTGGCGTACCTCAAAGACAAACAACCGAGCTTAGAACAGTGCAGAATGGTATAGGCAAAAAGCCCTCATTCGTGCATGCTCTATTCTCAATGGCACACAGACTAGAATTTACCCAATCAACTCCAGTTCTCAGGTATGTCATGCAGCTTTTAACTAAAGCCAGCGCCCATTGGAAACAATACCTCATAGTATCAGACTCCTAGTCTAGCATTATCTAATCTAGCAGAACACTAATAATTATAGGAAGCGGTACTGAACAATATGAATGGCAACCAATGCTTCGTGATCAACTTATCTTAACAACTAACATACATGGGTTATATAAGACCTTAACGCACAATACAACTGGCCAGCATGAAGCTGATTATGCAGAGTTAACCAGAGGGGGTATAATATTAATAAAAGGTGGTGAAAGATATGGAAAATGAGAGAGATAGGCAGAGGAAAAGGTTCTCAGGTGCAGAGGGGAGACAGATATCAAAGGGATAAGAGTGATGCATTCTATAAACCAGATCTGAGGGAGAGAGTGGCAAGAGAGCTGTATATATACCGGCACTAGCTCGCACCGCCTAAGCAAAGCGGTAACAAGTCCTCCAGCCAATCCAAAAGAGGCCAGCCAACCATGACGTCACCAAGCATGGTAAAAAACTCCTCCAACCAATCCCCAAGAGGCGAGCCAGCCGTGACGTCATCGAGCATGGCAAAAAACACTGCGTGCCTCCCCACACTCTGTTCTACTCTCTCTCTCTCTCTCTCAAATCCTATCATTACTACTTAATGATAAAACATATACTTTGCAATTAAATATATAAAGCCTTGACATGAGCGAAAACAAAGAGCCTTTCTGGACTGCCCATGACACGAGCTTTCATATGAGATAAAGCACACAATAATACATCAACTGTAGCCACATCCACTGCCCTGGCGATCCTAGCGAGTCACCGTAGGACAAGCCATGCGGTTCTAACGGAGTGGTTAACGTCACAAGGCACTTTCATCGGACGAACGCGAGTAGGTTAAGCCGGACATGTCTGGGGCTAGAGTTACTTGTCTATCCTGATCGTTATGCTAATCGTAGAGGAAGTTCCGTTTCGGTACTCTTGACTTAGGATCTTTAATACAATGTCTCTAGTGTCATGACACAGTGACAACGTATCGGGCTAATGCGAGGAGCTAGTAAGATCATGACCTGTACTAATTCGCTCGATCTGTCACTGATCGTTATAAGAGGTTCAAAGAACTCAGGGACGGTGTTTAAACCTTGTAATTGCAAGTGTCTGGGAGCATTGCAACGTCCCAAAGCTGCTCGTCGGTGAAGCTTTTTCTTTAGCAATATAAGGGGACTTCACTCTAACATCAATTCTGTACACCAATTTCTTCAAGCAGAATCCCCTACTCTCCTTTTTTTGACAGAGACTCAAGTAACATCCACATCTGACACATCTAGATTTAATTTTCCAGGTTATCATGCTCCAAAATTTCAGACCTAAAGGAGGTGTATGTTGCTTCGCAAAATCTGAAATTGCCCTTGAGGAGGTTACTAGTTTCAATTGTCCCTATTTTGATTATTCTATATACAAATTAATTTCTGCTGGTAAATTTAAATACATATGTTGCATCTACCGTTCCCCAAAATACTCCTCCAGAGCAAAGTCTTTTTGATTCTCTGTCCTCACAACTCAGTGTCCTCTACTTAAATGCTTCTTCTGAAATCCCTCTGTTGGGTGATTTTAATGTCCATAATGTTGAATGGCTCACTCATTCAGCCAGGACTGATGATGCTGCTCTTGAATGTGAGCTATTTGCAGACTCATTTAATCTCACTCAACTAGTCAACCTACCCACCCGTGTACCAGATAATCCTAATCATAATTCCCACCTACTGGACTTATTTTTAACAACCAATTCAGAAAATTATGATGTTACAGTGAGGTCAACGCTTGGATCTTCTGATCACTGTCTGATACAGGCCACCTGTCTATCACCTACCACACCTTCCCACTCTGAACCTGTTTTGGTGACTAAATGGCATTACGATAGGGCAGACTGGAAGGTTTCTTTATTGATATTCCCTGGACCTCTTTTTTTTCTAATGATGCACACTCCACCTTGAGCCACATACAAGATTTTGTAAAAATTGGAATGGAAACTTTTATTCCTCATCAAAAGTACAGTAAAAGATCTAATTCACCTGAATGGTTTGACCATAATTGTGCTAGAGTAACTGAACAAAAAGCAATAGCCTACAATGCATACACAAGATCAAAAACACATGAAGCCTTTCATTACTTTAGAAACATCAGAATTCATGCCAAAACTGTATTAAACCTAACTAAATCAAACTTTCTCCACAAGCAGGAAAATAAACTTCTAAATAATCCAAATGATAACAAAATATTTTGGTCTACTCTTAACTCATTCAAATCCAACTTCACTACTGCTTCATCCATTCCACCATTAAAATCTCCGACTGGCAATCTTGTAAGTTACCCACGAGGTAAAGCTAACCTTCTTGCGGATATTTTCTCCACCAACTCAACCTTAGATGAAATAAATCATGATGTCCCTGTACTTAATTTTAATTCGCCTGAAATTCACTCACTTAACATCCACACCAGACATGTCAAAACTATTTTGCAGAATCTCTCAGTAGATAAGGCTCCTGGTCCAGATGAAATTCCTCCAATAGTACTTAAGAATTGCTCCTTGGTGCTCGCTCCTGTATTGGCAAAATGTTTCCGTCTGTATACTCATACCTCATGCTTCCCAGTACCCTGGAAAGAAGCAAACATCCATCCAGTTCCTAAAAAAGGTGCCTCTTCAGATCCATCAAACTACAGACCAATAGCTATAACTTCCACTCTTGGTAAAGTCTTTGAAATTATATTAAATAATCACATAATTAAGCCATATCTATCAAATGCCTTTGATATTATCAAAGGCATTTGATAGAGTCTGGCATCAATCCTTATTGTTGAAGATGTCACACTACGGCCTTGCATCATTAGTTCCACTAATTTCTTCTTATCTTCATAACAGAATAATATGTGTAATGGTAGATGGCCTTTATTCTCAATTTCACTCAATAAATGCTGGTGTTCCCCAGGGATCAGTTTTGGCCCCAACTCTGTTCCTCATTCATATCAATGATCTCATATCTACCACTCATAATCCAATACATTCCTACGCAGATGACTCAACACTCCACAGTTCCTTCACGTTTACCAATTCTTTCACCCAACCCGATCATATAAATTCAAAAATAAACACTGCAATTTCTCTGAACCAGGATCTTTCTAGAATTAATGAATGGGGACAAAAGAATCTAGTGTCCTTTAATGCACAGAAAATCAAGTACATTCAATTTTTTAACCGACAGAATCTCACTGACTCCCATATATTTTTTAATGATGTAAATATTCCCACTTCCCCTAGTATTGACATTCTCGGTGTAACATTAACTACTAACTTGAGCTGGACACATTATGTTAGAAGCATTGGTAAGAATGCCTCTAAAAAACTGGGACTCCTGTACAGAGTTCGAGAATTCTTCACTGACGAGCAGTTGGCCGTAATATATAAAAGTCATGTGCGTTCTCAGATGGATTACTGTTCACCTCTGTGGAGTGGAAGTGGAGTGGTTGCATTGAGGCAGTTGGACAAAATTCAAAATAAAGCTATTATATTAATCAATAACCCTGCAATCACACAGGACCTTCCTACATTATCCATACAAAGAAACGTTGCATACCTTGCATTATTCTACAGATATTTTCACAGCAATTATTGTTCCGAGGAATTTGCTTCAATTGTGCCGCGTCTCCACAGCTTTCCCCGTAGAACTAGGGCAGTTGAGAGCGCCTATGAATTTACACTTTCTCCTCCACAATGCAGAACTTCTGCTTATCAAAATTCATTTATCCCTAGAACTACTAATCTTTGGAATTCACTTCCCTCGAGTTGCTTTCCACAAACTTACAATCTACAAAAGTTTAAATCCAGTTGTTACAAACATTTTATGAATGGAGGATGCCTTTAGGTACATGGACCTTTTTGTTTTATCTGTGTTTTTCCTTCCTCCGTTCATTGTCTCTAAAAAAAAAAAAACGAAAAAAAAAAAAAACATGGCGTTGGACAGATGCACTAAGGACTTCTATATGCAGAGTGCCGAGGTGACGGTATCTCGCAAAGCCCTAGAACGAAGGATATTACCATGACAAGTATCTCTTGGTAGTTTGTGGAATGTGGATTTAGTAAGAGAAGTAAGGTGGGGACGTGTCCGCGAGTTTATACTTCTAGTACTAAAAGGTGCAGCCTATTAGGGATGTTATTATGGTTACGTACACCATGGTATGTGACAATAATAATTCCTCAATAGGGAAAAGAACTCCTCAGACCTTTAAGATATATTCACCATGGCTTCAATACTCTGTTTAAATGGGAGGGTAATTGTAGTGCTAGATTGCTGACATGCCAGATCATCAAGCCCTAGAATTGCTTGCCTTACTCAGGTTTCGTCAGAGTAGTGACGACTTCCGCTGATATGTCCTAGGGCAGGTGGGTGGGGGTCAAAAGGTCATAAGTCCAGGGGGGGGGGGGGGGGGGCGTATCCAGTGGGATTAAGAGGAACCCTTAGAAGTTTGCGGGCAGGTGAGTCGGCTTCTGGGTGAAAGAAGGGCGCAAGTGTCCTCTCTTAAGATGGCGGTGTTGGTCATTTTGTCCCTGACTGAACACTATCTTCTTCCTGGGAGCCTCGTGGTGTTGTGGTGTTTTGGTGATAGTCTTGCCTGGTGTTACTGGTATCTCCGGGGTGGTGGTGGCAATTCTGGCATCTCTTCTGGTGTTCATATCGGGTGTAGGGAACTTAGTTGTTTGATGAGATGTGCAGGTTTTATTTTGTTGGTTCTCTCGTACACATGGTTTTGTTTGTTTGTTATCCTTCCGTGTTGGAGCTGTGTTTTCTTTCTTCGCGTGCAGGTCTTGTTTGGTATGTTTCCTTCCGTCTCCTCCGTTGATCATGTGGGGCAATTTTGGTATCCTGGGCATCATGTTGATTTTAGTATTCATAGTTTCTGCTTTCGTTGTTATTGTTTGTGTTGTAGTTACTCCTTCTTCTTCTTTCTTATTTTGTTTTCTATGTTGATTCTGCCTCTGTAGTACTTCCTTTTCTTCTGAGTTCTTCCTTTTATTTGTTGTGGGGGTCTTTGATAATCCGGTTATTTTATTTCCCTCTTGGGAATGATAGGCGCGACTTTGTGACTCCAACCGGTAACAAAATGTGCTTCCATGGCGGGTAAAAGTAGGGAGGGAGTTGAGGTAAGCCCACCAGTCTACCGATCGTTGGTCAGGAACACGCTGTGGGTTTGTTGATACGGTTAAAAACTAGGGTTTTTCTGTGATGATAGCTGCGGTCTGCGCTTCGTCTACATATTGTATCTTGAAAGCCTTTTCTTGGTCGGCGGTCCATTTTACCTTGGTGACGAAGGGCGTGGAGGTATTCATGGTGGTGGAGAGCTGATTAACGTGGAGGCAGGTAGAGGTGGTGGTTGTTGCGCTGGTGGTGGTGTGAGGGCAACTGATGACCTGGTCAGTGATATGAAGGGTTTTATTGATCCTTGCGGACGCAGAAGTACTCGGGTTCACGAAGCTGTCAAAAACTAGTTGTGGGAAGGCTGAGTTTGTGTTTGTTGTTCAAGAGATTCGGAGTGTTGTTAGTGTTTGTGTGTTAGTTATGTGGCTTATTTGGTGCAGTATGTGGTGGTGAGGGGTTATGTGATGTTTGTGTGTCAAAATTGAGGAAAATCGGACCAGGGGTTTTGATAAACGGCCTGATCTTCTGAGAATGTAGTGTCTGGGTAATGGAATTGGCCTGGTGTCGGAGGATGTCGAGGGGTTTGAGGTCGATGGATGGGGGTGATAGGTTGAGTGATGAGATTAGGTTGTAAGGTGATTTGCTGGGAAATGGATGATTTTTGTGGAATGTTTCGTGTGGGGGAAGGTATGGTAGATGGATAGGGTGAGAGATTGGGGGGAGCTAGGCGAGTGTTAGTGGTGGGGTTTGTGATTAGGTTTGGTTGGTTGGTATGAGAGGTTGAAGGTGATGCTTGGGGGTTTGTTGACGTGGAAAGTAGGTTTGAGGGTGAAGTAGGATTTTGGATTGGGGTTTGTGGATGGTTGTGGGGTTGGTATGGGAGAGGTCGGGTAGGGCGTGAGTGGGTGGTGTAGGAGGTGGCGATGAAGAGGTAGTGGATCTGTTTGAGGTGGGGGTGGAGGTGTGTGGAGATGGGGTGGTTGAGGGGTGTTGGTGTTTTCGTTTGGGTGAAGGTGGTTGAAGTGACCTCGAGACGACACCATACTATTTTTGCCGACTATACAATTACTTTACTTAACTATATACAATTTTTACAATCACATCCGAACTGCGTCTGATGCGGAAACTCGCCCCCAAATGTTTTTGGGCGCGGCCCAGGCGAGATTCGATCTCGGTCCCGCCACGTGGGAGGCGAGCGCTTTGACCACTACACCAAAAGAAGTACTCCACTTGTCATGATAGCTCAAGCAGATTTCCGCATCTAATTCAGTTACAGATACTTTTGCCACAAGCCAGGCATTACATCACTTTATCGTCCAGTTAGCGAAGACTCTGAGCGAGCGTAAGCAAGCGAGGCACATGTCTGAGCGTGTCAACTACAGCGAGGCTCCGAGACAACGATCACCAGCGACATCCCTTATTTCCGTCAGTTGCCGGGTCACACACCACAGCGAAGAGGCAGTGCAGGAACCACCCCATCTGCTACCATACCTCCCCAACGAACCGGGGTCACTGGGACATCATCTCTGAGCATTTATGAGAGCTCTAGCCTTAGCAACTGTTGTAGCCAATCAGTAAACCCCTCCAATCCCAGCGACGGCTACTAGCCGTCAGTAGATAAGTCACTCCCCAGTCCCAGTTACGGCTAGGAGCCGTCAGTAATGTACTTTCCTTATAACTGCCTGTACAAGGCTGTACCTGGTACCACAACCGTTTGAGCACTGCTCTTGATATGGCAACACTTCTCAACTTATATAAGACCCACTGAAGGGTGGGAGAGCCAGTTCTGCTTCATCTCTTGAGGTGGAAAGTTGTTCTATTTTGCCATTTTGGCCACAGTGCTTGGGACTGCAGGGGATTTTTATTACTGCATCCTACGGTAGAGTATGGGCTTAGGCAAGCCAGTACACCATGGGGATATACTTAGCCTATATGCACAGCACCCCAACTAAGCCTCTCAGATATCTCTTTACAGCTGCCACCAGTGAAGTGACCTCGAAACGGCACCATACTATTTTTGCCGACTTTACAATTGCTTTACTTAACTATATACAATTTTTACAATCACATCCGAACTGCGTCTGATGTGGAAATTCGCCCCCAAATGTTTTTGGGCGCGGCCCGGGCGAGATTCGATCTCGGTCCCGCCACGTGGGAGGTGAGCGCTATGACCACTACACCAAGAGAAGTACTCCACTTGGCAAGATAGCTCAAGCAGATTTCCGCATCTAATTCAGTTACAGATACTTTTGCCACAATCCAGGCATTACATGGTGAAGAAGTGGGGGGGGGGGGGGGGGGTGAAGGTCGTTTGGCTTGAGGTTTGTAGATGGGGCTCCTTGTGGGTTTATTTGGTGTGATATGTGTTGGTGGTGGTGTGTTTTTTTTTGTTTTTATAAGATGAGTACAAAGGAGTACAAAGGAAATCAAGCAACAACAGGTCTAGTGACCCTTCTAGGCTGCTTGTCCTCCAAAACACTGAGGATCAAGTGTCCAAACAGTGGTTTAGAGTGGGTAAGGGAACATTGGAAAGGGAACTACTGCCCTAGAACTAATGTCCGTGGCAGGATTAGGAAGTTAGTAGGGGACAGATGGGTTAGTAACTGAGGGGGGTATACAATAAAGTTATTCATTTACAAACGCAGTCAGTCGCGGGTTTGATGCGAGATATTTGTCTAAGCGGAGTTTAAATGAATCAACGGTGCTGCAGTCTATAACGTCTCGGGGAAGCCCATTCCACAAGTTGACAACTCGATTGAAGAAGAAATTCTTAGATTCGTGTGAGTTAAAAGATTTACCAATAATTTTGCAACCGTTTCCCCGCGTGTAATTAGATTGGTCGATAGTGAAGTACTTACTACAGTTCATATTGTCGATGCCTTTGATGATTTTGAACACTTGAATTAAGTCGCCTCTTAATCTGCGCTGGGTTAAAGGAAATAGATTTAATTCTCTAAGACGCTCTTCGTATGGTTTGTTCTTTAGGCTAGGTATCATTTTGGTAACTCTACGTTGAACTCGTTCTAGCTTGTTTATATCTTTTTGGTAATAAGGGCACCAGGATTGAACACAGTATTCCAGAAGAGGGCGGACTAAGGAATTGTAAAGGGTTAGGATAACATCTTTGGATTTATGCTCAAATGACCTGCCTATAAAGCCAATTATTTTGTTTGCCTTCTTAACAACTTCTGAACATTGTTGACTCGGTTTTAGGTTACTCGATATTGTTACTCCCAGATCGGTTTCTTTGTTTACATTCTTAAGCTGAGTGCCATTCATCGAATAGTTTGCTTTCTCATTTAGGTATCCGATATGTAGTACTTTACATTTATCCGCATTGAAACTCATTTGCCAAATTTGGGCCCAACATGACAATTTATCTAGATTGTGTTGCATATCGTCAACTTGTTCTTTTGAGAGTACGCTATTTGCAATTTTTGTATCGTCAGCAAATTTCGAGACTGTACAGGTGAGACCCTCATCTATGTCGTTGATGTAAATTAGAAAGAGAATTGGTCCTAGTACCGATCCCTGGGGTACCCCACTACTTACATTGGTCCATTTTGATGCCTTACCGTTTATGACTACTCTTTGCTTTCTGTCGCTGAGCCAATTTTCTATCCATTTCAACACACCGTCTTGTATTCCATGCGCTTTTAGTTTTAGCAGTAATCGTTTGTGGGGAACTTTGTCAAAGGCCTTTTGAAAATCAAGGTATACAATATCTACAGCTTTACTCTCATCGTAGAGGTTGAAGATATCGTGGAAGAAGTCTAAGAGGTTTGTTAAACAGGAACGTTTTTTACGAAAGCCGTGTTGAGTATCTTTAAGTAAGTTATTTGCCTCTAAGTGATTTACGAGTCTGTCTCTTATGACCGTTTCTAGCATTTTACATACAATTGATGTTAAGCTAATTGGACGATAGTTACTGGGTAGGGATTTGCTGCCTTTTTTGAATATCGGTGTTACGTTGGCTAGCTTCCACTGATCAGGCATAGTCCCAGACTGCAAGGATTCATTGAATAGCAATGTCAGTGGTTTGGAGAGCTCATCCTTAGCTTCCTTTAGAACTCTAGGTGAGATTGTATCAGGTCCAGGCGTTTTATTTACCTTGAGTTTATCTAAACAATTCAATACTTCTCTCTCTGTAACGGTGATATTGCTTAGAACATCTGAATTATCAATCTGAATCGGCGATGGTGTAGGGATATCACTGAGGTCTTCGGTTGTAAAAACTGATGCAAAGAAGGTATTGAGGGCATTACTCATTTGTACTTCGTCTTTGGTGTATTCTCCATTTTCATCGACTAACGGTCCAACAGTTGAAGTAACTACTTTTTTCTTTCTGATATAACTATAGAATTCTTTCGGGTTTGTTTTACTTTGATTCGCAACATGTAACTCCAGGGTCTTTTTACTTTGCTTAATTAACTTTTTGGCTTTGCGTCGTAGCTCTACAAATTTCACCCGTTCTTCGTCATTTTGTGAGGATTTTAATCTATCATTAGCAAATTTTTTAGCAAGCAGACAGTCTGAAATATCTTTATTCCACCATTTGGGCTTATCATTTTGGCCTGGACGCCGTATTTTCGATGGTATGCAGTCTTGCACTGCCTTAAGGTAAGTGGTTGTGAAACACTCCCAAGATGTATTTATGTCGTTATTGTTAGTCAGAAAGCTCCAGTCAGTTTCTTTAAGTTTTGATTTAAGTTTATGAAAATTTGCTTTCTTGAAATTAGGGACTTTCTCAATGCTGCTATTTGATTTGTTACTAGTAAACTTTAAAGTGAAAGTTATCGTACGATGGTCGCTGTTACTGAATTCATCACCAACATTCAAATTCTCTATTAATTCTTCTTTTGTTGCGAGTACAAGGTCAAGCACATTATTACCACGGGTCGGAGATTGTACAAATTGAAAAAGTGAACTCTCTTGCAAGTTAGCATAGAGGTCGTGTCCAGAGTGTGAAGTAAGAATATCGCCCCATTTAGTCACGGGTAAGTTGAAATCGCCAAGAATTACGGTATCTTGTATGTTAGTTATTTCTGCAATTTGTTCATAAATTTCACTGTCAGTTTGCACTGATTGAGATGGGGGTCTGTATAATAAAGCTAGTGTTATTTTAGTTCCTCGTTTATTATTTAATAGTACGTAAGATATGTCTATATTCGCAATTTGGGGTTTTGACATTAAGACGGGTGGAGGGTGGGGACGTAGTTTGTAGTGGGTTGGAAAATGAGGTTTGACTGGGTGTTTGCGTTATTTCATTGTTGATTTGGGCCGGTGGGTGGATGGGGTTGAATGAGGGGAGGTTGGTGGTGGGGGTGGTGAGGTTGGAGGTTGAGAGCTTTGATCGGTGTGTTGAAATTCTGGGTTTGAAAACAAATTTGTTGTTTTGGTGGGGGTTGTTGTGGTAGGTTTGGTGAGGGTCTGGGAAGTATAGTTGGTGGGGGTTCAGGTGTTTGGTTAGGTGTTGTAGGAGGTTGTTGGTGGCTGCCCCCATCAATAACCAATGGACTGTAGATCCTCACGAAGCGATTTCGGTATGTCCTAGTCTCTCTGTGATAATTTACGATGATTTGGTAAGGATTAGGGACTTTTAACACCTTGTAGTGTCGTACGTAGTGAGAACCTAATTTGTTTATTACGGGCAACTTGGCTACCATCACGGCGTCGTCTATGGTGTAGGGGTTGTGAGGTGTGGTGGCGTCGCGTTGTACATCTTGACACACCTGTGCCGTGTGTAAGGTGTTCTTTAGTTGTTGTAAGGGGTCGAGGTTGATTGAGGATGTGGGTGTTTGGGCGAGGTTGTGAAATGGGAGTAGCAGGGGGGTGCTGCCGTCCTCTCTAGGGCAGGAGTTTATTCCCCATTGAATCATTTGGTTTGCGCGGGCCAGTCGGTGGTGTTCAGGGCAATGAGGTGCGTCCGTAATTGATTAATAATTGTTCGGTGGCTGCGCTCGCAAATGGCGTTGCCTTGTGGCCAATATGGTGATGAGTGGGCGATTTTTATTCCACATTTCTGGGCGAAGGCTTTACAGACGTGACCTGAGAACTCTGGGGCGTTGTCGGAGAGTAGGGTAATGGGTAGGCCGAAGTTTGCTAAAATTTCAGTGGTGATGACTTCTGCTACGGTGAGGGCATTATGATCTTTTATTGGGCGGGCTATTAGGAATCTTGAATAGACGTCAACGAAAGTGACTATAAATTTGTTTCCGTTACTTGCAGGGAAAGGGCCCATCACGTCGAGGGAGAGTGTTTGCCAAGGTTTGAAATTTTTCCGGCTGGGCCAGGGGTTTTACCTCTATCCTCGCCTAAGGTACAGGGTTTACAGGCTTCTGTGACACGTTTTGCGATGGTTGATGTGTTATTGGTCCAATAAATTTGTTGACAGATTTTTAGCATCTTTGTTTGACCTGTATGTATTCCGTTGCCTTCGTGGATGATTATCATGAGGTCTTGGGCGTTATGGGGATCGACGGCGATGTGTCCGAACTCGGTATACAATTGGTCACCGACATGATGGAGGTGGTAACAAATTTGTTTTGAAATTCATTTGGGTTTATCTTCCGCCAAGCTTGTAGTAAGGTATTTTCTGGGTCTGCAGATGTTTTTTTTTTTTTTTGTTGAGGTAAAGGGGTGGACTGTGTTGGGGCCGCTAAGGTAGATGTTTGGACGTCGGGTACTGGTAGGCAGGAGATGGCGTCGGCGTTGGTGTGCAGTTTACGTGGCCGGTAGTGGATTTTGAAGTCGTATTCTCTCTCCATCGCACTAGGAGGGCTGAATTTGTCTCTGACCGACGGAGCCATTGCAGGGATTGGTGGTCAGTGATGATGTCGACCCTCATGCCGATGAGGAAGGAACGGAAATGATTTAAGGCCCAAATGACGCCGAGGCACTCTCTTTTTGTGGCGACGTAATATTGTTGGGCGTTGTTTAGGGTGGAGCTGGCACAGGCTATTATGTGTTCTTTTCCATCTTGAATTTGGGTGAATACTGCACCTATGGCGTAGAGAGAAACATCGGTGTATAACCTGAAAGGTTGTCTGTTATCTGGGAATGCTACGGTAGGGGCGTTTACTAATTTGTTTTTTAGGGTATTGAACGCTTTGTCTCACTCTGGTGTCCACAAGAATTCTGTGTCTTTGTGGGTGAGTTCGTGGAGGGGCTTGGCTATTGTGGCAAAATTTTGCACAAAGCATCTGTAGTAGGTGGCCAGGCCGAGGAAAGACCTTGGCTGGAATTCTATGGCTGATAGTTATCGTGGGTCTGGGGAGATACCTCTCTCTGATATTACGTGGCCTAAGAAATCTACCGTCTTTCGGGCCATCTCGCATTTTGAGGGTTTGAGTTTTAAACCTGCCTGTCTGATGCGTTGAAGTATTTGTCGGAGCCGCTGAATGTGCTCGGGCCAAGTTTTTGCGCATGCAATGACGTCGTTTAGGTAGGCTAGGCAGGTTTCCCAAGTTAGTCCTCTTAGCACGGATTCCATGAGACGGGAAAATGTGGCAGGACCATTACACAGACCAAAAGGTAGGACGTTAAATTCATACAGATGTCCTGCACTGGTGGAAAAGGCTGTTTTTTGTTGGTGTTCAGGCTTAATCGGAACTTGCCAGTATCCGGCTTGAAGGTCGAGGGTGGTGAACCATTTTGAGCCGTGGAGGGAATCTAGTGAGTCGTCAATGCGGGGTAACAGTGTTGCGTCTTTCACGGTTGCGTCATTTAGGCGTTGGTAGTCTACGCAAAACCGGGTGGACCCGTCTTTCTTTTTTACTAGCACTACGGGGGACGACCAGGGGCTGACGGATGGTGTGGCTATTCCGGCATCCAACATTTCTTGAACTCGTCGTCCTCTTCTTGCCTTTGTAGTGGTTTTTTTCTGCGGGAGAGCTGGCGTATGGGTGGTCCTGTGGTATGGGTGATGTGTTCCTCCATATGAGTTTTTCCTATTTCATAGCTAGGGAGCCAAAGGCCATTTTTTGACGAAAACTGACACAGTGTGTTGTAAAAGGTTGTGCGGTATTTTTGGAAAGGGGAGACCTTCAGGAACATCATCCAGGTGCACAACCTTGCAAATGAACTGCTGGACCTGAATAGTAGGCCTTTCAATAGGG
Source organism: Lithodes maja (assembly GCA_037953745.1). Taxonomy (NCBI): domain Eukaryota; kingdom Metazoa; phylum Arthropoda; class Malacostraca; order Decapoda; family Lithodidae; genus Lithodes; species Lithodes maja. Next base: position 276,832 of record JBAKBP010000350.1, read on the forward strand.
TACCCAAAAATGCGTGAATTTTCGAAAATGTGCAGTTCCAATTTATATAAGAACATAAGAACATAAGAACATAAGAAAATGGGAGTCTGCAGAAAGCCGATTGGCCTAAGCAAGGCAGATCCCTGTCCCACACAACCCCAATTACAAAGCCCAATTATAGGCTCAACACTCTAATACCCTGAGGATCATCTTACCAAAACGGTTAGAGATTAACGCAGGATTACAGGGGTCTGCAGAGCGCTGATTGGCCCAACCCTGCTGATCCCCCTTCACACCCAACCCTTCTCGTCCATATGCTTATCCAATTTTATCTTAAAGCTCCCTATCGTTTTTAATCCCACTATAGCACTTGGTAGTCCATTCCACCCATCTACAACTCTGTTACCAAACCAATATTTGCCTATATCTTTTCTGAAACGAAATTTATCTAATTTGAAACCATTGGTACGAGTTCTTTCGCTATCACTGAGCTTTAGTACATTTGTCATGTCCCCTTTGTTAATCCCACTAACCCACTTGAACACCTCTATCATATCCCCTCTAACTCTCCGTCTCTCTAACGAATGTAAGCCTAATTTCTTCAACCTTTCTTTATACGGAAGATTTCTAATATTATGGATCATTTTTGTCATTCTACGTTGTACTCTCTCCAATGAATCTATGTCCATTCTGTAATAAGGACACCAAAATTGAACAGCATAATCCATATGGGGTCTCACTAATGACAAGTAAAGTTTTAAGATAACATCAGCAGTTCTGTTACTCACACTCCTTGAGATGAACCCGAGAATCCTGTTTGCCTTGTTTCGAACGCTTATACACTGTTGTCTAGGCTTCAAATCATTGCTAACAAACACACCTAAATCTTTCTCACAATTCGAGTTTTCTAATTCCACATTAGCTAGTTTATATTTAACATTTGTATGCATCTTCCCTATCTTTAATACCTTGCATTTGTCAATGTTAAACTTCATCTGCCAATTTACTGACCATTCGTGTAAGGTATCTAGATCCCTTTGGAGGCACTCTATATCTCTATCTGAATCAATTGTTCTCCCCATTTTGGTATCGTCTGCAAATTTACTTATCCTACGAGTTATACCTAAATCAAGGTCATTTATGTATATAACAAACAACAGAGGACCTAATACAGATCCCTGGGGGACACCACTTTTGACTGCTCCACATTCTGACTTCGTACCATTTATGCTGACTCTCTGCTTCCTACCAATTAGCCATGACCTAATCCATCCCAACAACACCCCACCTATTCCATGCGCCTCAACCTTTCTCATCAATCTCTCATGGGGGACTCTGTCGAAAGCTTTACTGAAATCTAAATATATTATATCATATGACTTGTCATTATCTACTGCTTCATAAACCTCTGAGAAAAAACTAAGCAAATTAGTAAGGCAAGAACGTCCCTGAGTGAATCCATGCTGAGAAGAATTTATTAAATTAAATGTATCTAAGTGGTTTCTAATTTTACTAGCAATAATTGACTCTAGTAGCTTTCCTATGATTGATGTAAGACTAATGGGACGGTAATTGGATGCTATTGATTTGTCACCTTTTTTGAAGATCGGAACTACGTTTGCAAGCTTCCAAGCTTCTGGAACTATACCTGTCTCCAATGACTTGTTAAATAAAAATGTTAATGGGTAACTTAACTCATCCCTACATTCTTTTAACCCTCTCACGACCATAGGACGCAGAGGTTGCCAGATTAGCAATAAGAAATAGATTACTCTCACTGTTATAATTACCTCTCCAAAATTAGTTTTCTGCCCACAGCTAACTCAAAGACAACTGCAGAGGTTGAAGTAAACAAACTAAAGGTTTATAGATACCCCTGACGGTAACAAAGGCTTTAAAGTATCCCTAATAGGCTCAAAAATCGCGTCAGGATGTGAGAGGGTTAATACTCTAGCATATACCTCATCAGGACCAGGCGATTTATGAGGTTTCAGTCTGTCAATTTCCTTAACTCCTTCAGACATATTAAGTTCCAATAAGTCCGAGGAGGCGGGAGCCCCGGGATCATTGCCACTGCCTCGCACTACACTCACAACAACACTGCGGCCGTTAGAATTATCGGAGGTGGCTGAGGTTGCCACCAACAGTTTAATTAAGCACATCATTTCTACTTATAGTAACCGTACTTAACCTATTTTCTATACTATCGCTATATACCTTACGGACTTCTGGAAACTGTGCCAAATTTTCATTAGTGAAAACGGAAAGAAATTGACTATTTAATGTACTGCACATTTCTAAATCATTTTCTGTCATTTCTCCTATCGAAGTTTTAAGGGGACCAATTACATCTCTAACCTTGGATTTATATAGTTGGTAAAAAGCTTTAGGATTATTTTTTGAGTCATTGGCAACCTTAATTTCATAATTTCTTTTTTCTTTCCTAATATCCTTTTTTACCTGTCTTGATAGATTCTGATAGTAAGCAAGTAGGTGAATTTCGCCTTTTCTAATTTTTCTATATATTCCTCTCTTTTGTCCTAGAAGATCTAATAGTCTATTATTCATCCATTTGGGTTGGTTCTGTGTTGATCTAAATTTTCTTTTGGGGATGTATTTATTTTGTGCATTGAATACTGACTTGATAAAATTATCGTATGTATCTACCAAGGTTGACGTCTCTTCCTGACTTAAGATGACAGGTGCCTGCGAAGGGGTACACTCATTTGGACACCTGGATCGACTTAATTTTTTGACCATAGGGTCCGCTAATAGGGCTCTTCTTAACCCACCATAATTGGCTTTTCTAAAGTCAGGTATTAATGTTGTATTCTCTCTGGTATTACCTTTCCATTGTATATTAAAATACACAGAATTGTGGTCACTATTTCCTAGGTGGTCCCCTATCTCTACATTATTTACCATATGTTCATTGTTACTGAAAACTAAATCGAGAATATTATTACCTCTAGTCGGCGTATCTATGAATTGAAATAAAAAACTATCTTGTACTACCTCTATAAACTCCTCAGAATCAGAGTCTCCTATTTGATGCTGCCAATCTATATTCGGAAAATTAAAATCCCCCATAATGCACACATTGCTAAACCTTGATGCCATTTTAATTTCCTCCCATAATGACGTTCCGTCATTTCTACTCATATTTGGCGGTCTATACATAACTCCAATAACTATGGTCTCACTACCTTCGTTTACCTCTACCCAAACACTTTCATTATCGTTATTTAGTCTAATACCTGATTTAATACAGCTTTTTAATGTACTCCTGACAAACACTGCTATACCGCCACCCCTCTTACTTGTTCGGTCATATTTAAACAAACTATATCCTGGTATATCAAATTCTGCTAAAAAATGCCTGGTTTCTGTATTAATCCACGTTTCAGTTAGCGCTATTATGTCTATATTTTCTTTGCTAACAAGGGCTCTAAGTTCGTTCATTTTGTTACATAGACTCCTACAGTTTGTGTAATATACTCTCAATTTACTACTTTTCTTTATACCTAATTTACCTTTGTTTTTAGCGACATTTCCATCTTCCGTTGCACCATCACTACTATAATTTGCATTATAGTCATCATTTTTAGCATGAGACTGAATATCCTTATCGCTTTCGCCTGACGCTAAAATTGTTCCATTTAACCTCTCATTTACACTCTCAATATTTCTGTTCAAAACCCCACAACCACCCTATCTAAAGAACTAGCTAATGTAGAAACCCCTAACCGTGAAAGATGAACCCCATCCCTTGCGTACATCCCATCTCTCCCATAGAAACTATCCCAGTTATCAATGAATGGTATTGCTTTTTCTTTGCAATATTTCTCCAAACGGCAATTGACACCAATCGCCCTGGATGTCCATTCCTTGGGAACTCCTCTTCTGGGTAGGATACAATGTACTACAGGGATCCCTCCCTTCATCCTAACTTTATCTAACACATCCCGATACTGCTGCAGCAGTTCCTCACTTCTACCCTTACCAACATCGTTACTCCCGGCACTGAGACAGATAATGGGGTTATCTCCACTATCTTCCAAGATGTGGTCCATCTTCTCTAAAACCCTCCCAACTCCATGGCCAGGCAGACACACAACCTTCCTAAGTTTAGTGCGGGTAGCCCTAACTAAATGTCTTACCATGGAGTCGCCCACAATCGACACAGACTTACCTTCTCGGGACACAGACTTACCTTTCCCTCGGGAGGATCCAGCAGCTGCAGTTGGAGAACCCCCGGTGGTGGCAGAAGCTCCCTTGGTGGTGGTGGTGGTGGTGGGGGTAGTGGTGGTGGTAGGTAGCACAGCGTCAGAGGTTGGAGCTGAGTCGGCGGCAGGCACTTCGGTTATCCCTCCCTTATCCTGACTATCTTTTCCCTCACATTCGTCTCGCAAAGGAGAGAATGTATTTGTCACACTCATACCTATTCTACTATCCTGCTTCTTGAGTGTGACTTTCCCACCCGTATTTTTAACAACCTGCCTTGAATAAAAAATGTCATCAACTTCCTCCCTTTTCCCCTTACTTGACTTTATTTCCTCTTGGCTAAGCTTGAAAGCTAGATTTTCGTCTTTAATCAAATCGGGTGATGTCGGGTTATCATGTTTATTATGTTTATGGTGTGCAACAGAACACCATGTATTTAAGGTTTACTTAAGTTACTTACCTTACATTTTCTTCAAATTGATGTAGTACAATTTGTTGTATTCATGACATAGACATACTATACATATATTTCTCTTTTCCAGGTGTGATGGCCGAGAGGCAGCCTAAGCAGGAACCTGAGGGAACAAAGATTCTTCAGATACAAAAGCGCCAGAAGCGTGGGAACACCGACTACACCAAATGCATCATCTGCCAGCAGTCCAGCAAAATACCTTTGTACCGTGTACAGCAATCGTCTTCTGTCAGACTAAAACATGCATGCGACGCAAGACAAGATGAGGTCGCCAAGCGCATATTGCCAATCATTGGCGATGAATCATGGATTGACAGAGACACTCCGAAATGGCATGAAAATGCAGAAACTGGTATAACGAGAAAAGTTACAAGCTTGCCGAGAAAAAACGCTTGTCATTGGATAGCTCCTCCAGCTCAAAAGTCGAGTCATCGATGGAGTCTGATAAATGTGTGGCAGTATCAACTAGAGCCCGCACAGAATCATTTGAAGCCAAAACTACATGCGTGATATGTGGCCGTAGATGGTATCGTAGCAAGGAACCACAAGCAAAAATATCAACAGATGAAAGTCAAAACTTCATACTCGAAAAGGCCAGGAAGCTCAACAGACAAAACATCTCTGCACGATTAGTTGGACATGGACATGATATGGTAGCCAATGACATATGCTACCATACACCATGCATGAATAATTTCAAAGCTCAACGTGTGACCGAAAAAACATTGCCATCTCCCAATGCACATGATGCAGCATTCAAAGTGCTTGTGGACAAACTGGAAGTCAGGCTGTTTGGGAACTATGAGGGGTTCCTTATCAAGACTCTGAGAGATGAATACAGACAACTACTTTGTGACGAAGGAGTGCAAACAGCTAATGACTATCGCTCAACAACCCTAAAAGCCAAGCTGCAAGCCCATTTTGGATCAAGAGTGTCTATTCTGGAACAGTCTCATGGACCAGGCTTTCTCTGTGCTTCCAATGTTCGTCTTGGTGATGCACTTGAAAAACTTCATAAGTTGGAGAAAACCAGTGCAGCTGACTGGAAACAGAAGAGTCTGATAAATGCAGCCAAGATATTGAGAGAAGACGCCAAGCTATGTAAAATGAAAGAACATCTGTCTAAATCAACAGAAGTGTCAATGGAAGCTGCGTCGGAAATTGTTCCTGATACATTCTACAACTTTATTGCAAGTCTACTGAGAGATGTCCCTCCCCGAGATACTGGTATACAAGAGGGGCAAAATAGAGTATCGCTTGATGAGACAATGCACAAACGAGTCCTCATGATATGCCAACAGTTACTGCAACACATAGTTGGAGTCATGACACCTCTGGCAGTAGGAAATACGTATCACATATATAACCAACAAAGAAGTAAAGAGCTCATCGTGTTGAACAACAGATTGGGACAAGGTATCAGTTATGACAGCCATCAGCGACAACTCACCTCAAAGAGTGCCGCAGTTCTTCAACAGACACAAGAAGATGGGTCTATGTACCAGAGATGATGTCAAAAGACAATGCTATACTGCAGTTTTCGCGATGGACAACTTGGATTGGCTAAACAAGACCTTGGCAGGTGGCAGCTTTCACGCTACAACAGTAATTGCGGTGGAAAATGTAAAAACTCCAAATGCTGCAACAAGTGCCACTCTAAGGATTCCATATCACCAACAGAGGGATCGAGCTCTATCAAACACTGAAGAAGAGCCAATACCACCATGTTACCTGACTGCCAGCGATCGTAAGAAAGGCCGGACACCAAAAAACATAACATGCTATGAGGATCTTATGACTGAACATGAGAGTGATTTGGCCGCATATCTCCTATTTATTTGGCGCTTCTGTAGAACACAGTTCTATTCCACTGAAAACACAGAAGAGTTCAGAGTTAACCTCCCGAGCTTCTCCGCATTTTGTGCAAGGCTGTACGGCCAACAGGAAGCAAGCATAGTTGCTTACCTACCACTCATACCATCATCACCCACAGACTCCTCACTCCTCAGTTCTGATGGAAGAAATGTCCTGCCTTGTCAAGACGTCAACCAAACTTGGCAATGAGTGGACGGTCGTTGCTGGTGATCAAGCAACTTACGAGCTGGCTATGGCCATCAAAGAAGCTCACCTTGATAAGTTCAGCAAAGTGGTTTTACTCATTGGTGGATTTCATCAAGCCCACAACTTTATGAAGGGGATTGTGAAGATCATGCGCGAAAGTGGTATAGAAGATATCCTGGTTAGGGTGGGATTTTGCAAAGAGGGCACAGCTAAGAAGATATTTGGCAGCAATGCAGAGTACTATCAGTCACTTCATGCTCTCTGGCTGATCTCTGAAGCTCTGTGGCAACTGATGTGGCAAGAATTCCAAGCTAAGCTCGAACAACGCAACGATTCATTGCCGATGGATGACATTACCAGCTTAACACAGAAACTTCTCGACAACCAGCTGACTGGCCAGGAACAGTTGGACTTGATAAAAGACGCACATGCTCAGATGTCCACCATCGATGAACAACTTGTCCAGTTCCAAGATGACCTACGCAAGCGGCCAACAGCCACTTACTGGCTCACCTTCCTGGACATGTGTGAAATCCTCTTCCGATTTGTCTTCAACCAGAGACAAGGAAACTGGGTCGGACACCTGTGTGAATCCGGTAAAATGCTCCCATATCTGGTTGCAGCTGGACACTACAAATACGGGCAACAGTCGCTTCCGATCTACATTCAAGAAATAAAGAACTTGCCGGATAGAGCTCCCAGTGTTCACAGCTCTCTTATGGATGGAGCATTTGTAGCTCGACGATCCAATGGTCAACACAATGCTGTCCCGCTCGACATGCTTTTGGAGCAGACCTAAAATGCCGATGCTAAAGAGAGCAGTGGTCTGTCCGGAGTCACCCAAATGAAAGCAACCAGAACAAAATGGATTTGTGTTAAGGCTCTAACCGCATCAGTCAGCTCGAAGTTCAAGGAAATGATGGGACTCGATGCAGGTGCACAAAATCCACACCACGAGGCAGGTCAGACTGCAACGACAAGAGATCTGGAAATGATCAATAACATCATGGCTGCAATCGAAGAGAACCCGTTCTGTAACGAAACAGATGAACTTATTAACATAAGCACAGGTGAGGTAGCCCAGCATGATGTCCAGAAGGACCTTGGGAGGATCAAGCTGATTGGAGTCGAAGCACTGAACAAGTCGCTGAACAGCCCTGCATCAAAGACATCAACTGTCCGCTTGAAGACATTTGAGATGTAGAACAAATCAAAGACTCTTTAAAAACAAGCAAAAAATCAACAGGATGACGAAGTCCGAGCTCTACTGCGGATGACTCAAGTTGTAGCTAGTGGTAGCACTCTCGACATTGTGAATTTTGTTGGCGAGCACGAACACAGCAACAGACCAAAAGCCCTCTTCAGTGAAGGAACAACAATGAGGACAGGTACCAAGTCCCTGCTTGTGAAAGGCATAAAGGAAACCACTAAAGTTGAGAGTGTAGATAAACTTCCTTCCCCTCAGAATGGATCAAAGACTGCTGTCTTTGTTGATGCCATGTACTGTATATGATCCATTGCCAGCCATTTAAGAAAGACACCAAGTTCGAGGACATTGCTGACCGTTATCTAGTCGGCATGGTAAATAATGTACCACCTGGCACAGCAAGCATTCACTTCTGTTGTGATCGTTACAAGTCGCCAAGTCTGAAGCTACAAACACGAAGTCACAGAACAGGAAAACCATCAAAAACATTCACAGTAGCTGATCACTTTACAGCTCCAGAACCAACCGAGTTCTTCAAGAACCCAGACAACAAGGCCCGCCTCCTGAGCTATCTTTGCAAAAAATGGAGCGAATCCGACAGTACCCACTTGACACTAGGGTCACTTCAGCTCTACCTCGTTGGGGGATTTGATGAGGAGACAAAGTCGGTCCTAATCTCAGCTCAATCACAAGTACCAGTGCCAGAGTTGGAATCTACTCAGGAGGAGGCCGATACCAGGCTGATATTGCACATTGTACATAGTGTTCGTACAGGAGTAAACAGGGTTATAGTACATGCCAATGACACTGATGTGATTGTCCTGTGTATCTACTATGCCGCTACACATCTTCAGGACCTACTGTACCTGAGTTCTGGGTACGAGTCTCTCCAAAAGAATACCTACCAGTGCACAGTCTCGCAAAAGTCCTTGGAGTCAACCAGTGCAAGGCATTACCGATGATTCACAGTCTCAGTGGCAGGGATACAACCAGCTTTCCGTACTTCACAAGTAAGAAGGCTTGGTTCATTTCAAGTCGGGAATGTCCCACTGGGTCCCTAGGCGAATTTGCGGAAGATGATGATCACAGAGAGATGGCCGATGCAATCTGTAGTCAAGCAAGAGATCTGACAATCACTGTTTATTCTAAGAAGTATGCCATGCAAGGTTGTACATTGAGTTAAGTACGAGCCAACAAATTTCTCAATAACAAATCCACACTACTGAAAATGCTACCCCCGACCGAAGGGTCATTTGTTCCACATATGAGGCGGGCAATGTACGCAACTATGATCGACAAGAGTGCTCACATCCCAAAGCCAAACTTGCCACCCCCAACTGAGTATGGGTGGGAGCTGATAAATGGAGACTACGTTCCAGTTTTGAGTGTAACCTCGCTATGGCCAGAGCAGCTTTCAAGATCAATCTCCTGCAACTGTTTGAAAGGATGCAACAGAAACTGCTCATGTGCAAAAATACAGGTGCCTTGCTACATCGGCTGCAAATGCACAGGCTCCGCAGACAGGTGTTCACACAACAAGTGTCTAGAAGAGGTCAATGTGTCTGATTCTGAGAACTAGGATATGTTTTGGTCCTTTGAAACTTTAGCACTTTACACGAACATCGCCCTCAGCGGTGGTCGATTCTACACCATTCTACACCCACTTCTGAAAGCTGATATGATGTGGAAGTGTACCCACCATTTGGTGTTCCTCTCAGCCTATTTGAACCTTTTCATGACATTCAGAACTTAGTTGTTATCATTAAGCAGACAATGGAGAATTCATAGCACGGGAGACATTGTTTACTTTTCCGAAAAAATACTTTTAATTTTGTGTGATATAAATAGTGTCAAACACTGTCAGATGCTCCTCAGTTATATTGTGAACAATTTAGGTGATACAAATATTATTAAGGCATGTACTTCTCTGTTTTATTGAAAATTATGACATACATAACAGTAATAATATGGTGGAGTATACAATTATCCTATTGTTACGACTGGGGTTCAAATATATCAGGGCTCTTATTCATTGGACTAGTAATGGCATAAATGTTACAACGGAAAGCGCTAGCTCCAACCTCTGATGTATATTCCCAGTGAACAAAGAACACAAATACTCTACAGAGTTCTATATGCAATAATAGGCTATCAAACTCTCAATAAATGTGCGTCTACTCTAGGCTTAATGTTATGTGAAAACAGCCTATTACTACCTATAACCGAAGGTGCTTGGTTATGGTATGCAAAGTAAGGTGGTAAGAGAAGTTACAGCTTACGTTACTTTAATCAATAAATGTCAGGCACTCCTGCATGAAAGAAAGTGCACTAAAGTCCTTCAACACTAACAAGGAATCTTCTTTAAATGTTAGATGCTATAAAGATGCTCGTATCGGAAATGGAACCCAAAAAGGGAGGCAGCGGAACAATGCTCGTGCAGGCTATGCACACGAAAAGGCAGAATATATAATGCCGTCGGAGCCAAGAACATCCTATACACTACAACAATAATAATAATCGCCACGACAATGCAGTATTCCTATCAACAAAAAGAGCCTAAGTCGTTTGTGTCTCAATACATCAAACTAGGCGGCGAAATGCTTGTGTAATCATAAACGGGTATACATAAAAAAAGAGTAATTGGTTTAATATACTTAACCCTTCTTTAGCGGCGCGCAACATAAGTCGAGTTAAATAAAGCTGGACTATGTGGCGGTGCTCGACATATATCGTGTGGCAATTTCAGCACGTAATGTTGCTGAGAGAGAGAGACAAGTGGTGGCAGGAGAGTAGCGAGCGTATGACTGCTCCAGACCACCGGGGCGAACCTACTGACACGAATCCCACCTCCTCCCTCCCTCTCTCACTCGCTATATACGGAATTGTATGGGGAAAGTGCCTAATTACATGCTTTTTGCACTCGCGTTGCACGGTTTTTGCAAGAAAACTAGCCATCATAAAAGGATCGTTATGGTGTCATTCGAAAGCTCTGTTTATGCCCTTTCAGGGATAGATACTTGTTTTACATTCTGGGTCTTATTTAGGCATGAAAATGATCACGTAAACAGCCCTATTTTGGGTAAAAACACCCCGCTGGTGGCTACATATTATATACCGCCTAGGCCGCTCTTTAAGTGTTAATGTCTACTGTGACTGATAAAGTCTAGCTAGAGTCAATGATACGAGATACTGGTGCCCATGGCATGCCGCATAGCCTAGTGCAAATCTCAAGTCTGTGCGTCAAATATTACGTTATAATGAAGGGTAGCTCTCTTGAGAAACCTTAATACCGAAGTATTAAGCGTTCTCCTGGCGTACCTCAAAGACAAACAACGAGCTTAGGACAGTGCAGAATGGTATAGGCAAAAAACCCTCATTCGTGCATGCTCTACTCTCAATGGCACACAGACTAGAATTTACTCAATCAACTCCAGTTCTCAGGTATGTCGTGCCGCTTTTAACTAAAGCCAGCACTCATAGGAAACAATACCTTATAATATCAGACTCCTAGTCTAGCATTATCTAATCCAGCAGAATACTAATAATTAAAGGAAGCAGTACTAAACAATATGAATGCCAACCAATGCTTCGTGATCAACTTATCTTAACAACTAACATACATGGGTTATATCAGACCTTAACGCACAATACAACTGGCCAGCATGAAGCTGATTTTGCAGAGTTAACCAGAGGGGATATGGTATTAATTATTATGTTCTCTCCACCAACCAACTTTACTCCTAAACTCGATTAATGAAATTAACAAACACATGTGGCAGTCCGGGGATTCGAACCTAGGATGCTCACATCGAAAATCAACACACTTATGCATTGCATTGTAGAGGAAAAGATTCTCAGGTGCAGATCAGGGGACAGGTAGCAAGGGATAAGATAGATGCATTCTAGAAACCAGATCTGAGGGAGAGAGTGGCGAGGAACCAGTATATATACTCGCACTAGTTCGAGCCGCGTGGGAAAAAAGCGGTGACAAGTCCTCTAACCACTACCAAAGTAGCTAGCAAAACATTACGTCACCAAGCATGGTAAAGAACTCCCTCAACCAACCCCCACGAGGCAGCCAGCCGTGACGTCATCGAGCGGGGCAAAAACCCTGCGCGCCCCCCTCTCACTCTGTTCTACTCTCTCTCTCTCTCCCAGATCCCATCATTACTAGTTAATGATAAAACATATACTTTACAATTAAATATAGAAAGCCTTGACATGGGTGAAAACAAAGAACCTTTCTGGACTGCCCATGACACGAGCTTTCATATGAAATAAAGCACACTCTAATAAATAAACTGTAGCCCCATCCACTGCCCTGGCGATCCTAGCGAGTCACTGTAGGACAAGCCATGCGGTTCTAACGGAGTGGTTAATGTCACACCCCCCCCAAGATTTTTCTCAGAGGCCCAAGGCTCACAAAAATCTGATGGTTAGAACCCATGCTATATCTCTACTTCCCATCATCCAGCGGCACTAAAATATCTGGCACAGTTCCTCAACAAAACATTTTACAAAATTATAACCCTCCCTAACACAATAGGTTAAATTATATGTAGTTATGCTCCTCAAGAGCGAGCTTCTCTAGCCCAGCATTCTGAGAGGAGTGCAACTCAGAATTACTGCTATAACATACTGAAAAAATTCAACTATCAAAGAAAGTTTTTTATTTGATTTTCATGTTTTTAATTTGTTTATTTCGGCAGCACTATAGGGGCAAGCCTAGTTTTTTCTTCTATACCAAACGCTCAACTCCTGCTTTACGACCCAATACGCTGGGCTACAACCGCGAGCCAACAAGCACCAAGCACAAAATACTATTCAAACTAAAGCAGGAGGCTACCCGTGTGTCAATCTACCCAGGATCATATACCCTTGAACGACCATCTGCAACCACGTTGTCACAACCGGCAATATGGCGTATGTCCAGGTTATATACCAATAACCTTAGTAACCACCTGGTCAGCCTCATATTCCGATTGTGAAACTGGTCCAAGAACTTGAGAGGGTGATGATCTGGGTAAACTACAACGACCGGACCATAGGCTGGAACATAGACCTCGAAATGCCCCAGCGCAAGCACAACCGCCAGCAGCTCCTCCTCGACAACAGAGCAGCTCCCCTGGGCCGAATTGTACTTCTCCGAGCAGAAACTAATAGGATGCTCCAGCCCATCATCGTCCTTTTCCACAAGGACGGCACCAGACCCCACACCACTAGCCTCCGTTGCTAGTTGGAAAGGTAGGCTAAAGACAGGGGCCCTGAGGATCGGGTGAGTGCACAACAGGTGTTTTACTTCTCTAAACACCTTCTCACACTCAGGCGCCCATTTGAACTTCTTATCCTTCCAATTATCCTCCACCTGAGCTTGACTGTCCCGTTCTCCTTCTCCACCTTGACTGCTAAACGTCATCACAGGCACAGTGAGAGGCTCAGGGGGGTGCCTCCCATACTCCTTCACGAGATTAACACGACATAACTGATTGCGCTTCAGTCTGTCTGGAGTGGCTACCAAGTAATCCAGGTCTGATAGCTCCTCAACCACCCTATAAGGACCAGCGTACTTCGCGGATAACGGGTGACCTACAAGGGGCAGTAGAATCAACACCCCCTGACCCACGTGAAACTCCCTGAGTTCAACCTTGAGGTCGTACCTGTCCTTCCTGAGGGCCTGAGAGCTAGTCAAATTACGGCCAGCTAACTCCAGACTGCGCAACATCCGTTCTCGACTGTTGAGGACACACTTGAGCATAGAACAAAGTTTTTCTGCGCCCTCCCATACTTCTTCAACCATATGGAGAAGCCCTCTGACACGGTGTCCAAAGACGAGCTCAGTAGGGCTGAATTCCAAACTCTCCCCAGGTACCTCCCGCACAGCAAACAAAACACATGGCAGGCCAAGATCCCAATCCTTCCCACTCTCAAAGCAACAACAACGAAGCACAGATTTCAAGGCTGAGTGCCATCGCTCTAACACACCCTGGCTCTCCGGATGATACGCAGATGACACAACCCCAACAATCTCATGCTGCGGCATTGCTTGAACAAAGAGGCTAGAAGTGAAGTTGGGTCCCTGGACTGACTGAATCACCTGCGGGTAACCATACCGGGAAAAATACACTAACAAGCTTCGGACCACCGTCTTCGCCGACCCATTTCTCATAGGGTACGCTTCAGGGTACCTTGTCGCTACATCTCCCGACAGTGCCTCACTGTCCTCCTTCAACTCTTTCGTCTTTTTAAGCCCATCCTCTGCCCCTTCAGGAACAGTTACTGGGTCCTCTCCAGACTCGAAATGTGGTCCTAATAATGAGTCCCCGAGAAGGTCAGTTGACACTAAACTCTCAACCGCATCAACTTTCAACCCCTTCTCGGTACCCTTCCTCCGCTGATCTAAAGATTGTTGACCAGAATGTGACTCCCTGGATGCAGAATCTCCGGTGACAACACACGCCATAGGCTGCCCCGGACACTTCTCAACCCACTCCTGCTCCTCCCTACTCACGTCGGCCGGCTTCTCGACAACGACTAAGGGTGGAGCCTCAGAAGTAGGCCCCGCAAAGTCGTTGCCAAGAAGGAGGTCGACGCCCCCAACAGGTAACTTCTCCACAATTCCTACATCCAGGTCACGAGTCACACCATCAACTTCCACCTTCATTCTTACAAGCGGGTATGACCTTGTCGTATTAACTCCCTGAACCACAACCACCCGCGCCGTATTGACAGGTTTACCAGTAAAATTTCTCAACAGTGTTTGCGATGTCCCAGTGTCACGCAAAATTCTCACCTCATGTCTTCTACCCCCCCACTCCACACAACCGAGTCCCCTGTGGTCACTAAAGGCATCACGGAGAGGGAATAAGCCTTCCGGATCCTTCTGCACTGGCAGTGTATTTACCTCGGAAGAAATGCCTCTAACAAACTCCGATGTCCTCTTGAACACTCCAATGCCATGAGCAAAAGACACGGCTGCCGGAGGAGGTCGACTAGGGCACTCATTTGCCTTATGACCCTCCTGGTGGCACCTAAAACACATAAATTTCGGTTTCGGCTTATACTGTGATGTAAAAGGCCCCTGACTTTTCACATACGGTGTGGTGGTAGGTTTGGCTTCAGTTTTAGTTTCATTGCTCTTTGGTTTAAATGTGTTATTGCTACGGGGAGGGGGAGGATAACGGTCCCTAGCACTTACATCGTACTTCTGTGAGGACCCGCAACCCCGAATGAACGACAGCCGTAGATCAGCCATTTCTGCTGCTTCTACTAGAGTTCTTGGGTTTTTCTCCTTTAAGTTCAAAGTTAGATCACCGCCCGTGCTCTTAAAGAACTGCTCCAACATCATTAACTGCTTAATTTCATCAAACGTTGTTACCTTCTCAGATCGGAGCCAGTTCCCCATAGCATCGGACAAGTCCCGGGCGTGTTCCAAAAAGGTGCTATCTCTTCCCTTAGTTACACCCCGGAACTTCAAACGGTACGTTTCTGGTTGCAGTTCGTAAGCCCTCAGGACAGCCTCCTTGAGATCCTCGTACACAATACATAACTCCAAAGGTAACGCATCGTAGGCTTTAAGACCCTTGCATATTAATCTAGAGGATACAAGTGCTGCCCATTTATTCTCTGGCCACTGGTGTTCCTGGCACATCTCAAAGCGTGTGAAAAATTCTGTTACACCACTCTCATCAAACACCGGAACCAGTTTCAATAAGTGCGAGAGAGACTGCTCATGAACACGGTTACCAGCCCCTGTCGCTGTCCCGTTGCCTCTACTCGCGACTTCTCTACGTCCATGTCGGCACAGTACCTAGTCGACTCAGCTTGGATTTTTGCTAGCTCTATGTGCTCATGACAGATAGTTTTTCTCTCTTCTATCTTGGCTAATTCTATTTGCTGCTGGATCTGAAGCTCAGATACCCTGATAGCCTTTCTCTCTTCGATCTTAGCTAATTCGAGCTGAAGCAATAATTCTGGAGTTAACCCTTGAGGAGGTGAAGGTGCTACAATGTTTGAAATTACCGGTGGTCCCCCCAGGGGCAACCCACACTGCCAGTCACCATCCAACTGTGGAAGCGTACCCAGGGTCGGCAAACTACTGGGATGGCTGGGAGTCGAGTGTAGGGGAAGCATGGCCGAAGGGCTCTGAGCACTCAACCCATCTCGCTCACCAGTCACCCTGCCCAGTACACACGTTATCAAGCTATCCCTGGTCATGCCGCTAGTACCCGCATGACCGATAGCTGTGGCCAGGCATTGAAGACCGTACCGCTCCATACCCTCCAACCGCTCGGCAGTAACAGGCCATTGCAAAAATATCCTAGCATCCTCCTCACAGTTCACCTGTTCACAGTTCATCATACTGCTGTTCCTCAGTTTCGACATTACGTACTGTGTCTCCATTCTCCTCTGATCCGGTATAAGACATGATGCTCACAAAAATTTCCCACCTCAATATTCAGAAAAGAAGCACCCCAAACTCTTATACCTCAATATACACACACAAATTCTCGGAAATACTCAAGGGCTATACTATGTTGCAAAAAAAAATTATTCTTGCTGATCCCCGCAAAATATTCCCCAAAACAACAAATGTTCCCAGCTAATAAATGTAGGTTCACCAAATCCTAGGTAAGGTCGCCATTTGTTACGACTGGGGTTTAAATATATCAGGGCTCTTATTCATTGGACTAGTAATGGCATAAATGTTACAACGGAAAGCGCTAGCTCCAACCTCTGATGTATATTCCCAGTGAACAAAGAACACAAATATTCTACAGAGTTCTATATGCAATAATAGGCTATCAAACTCTCAATAAATGTGCGTCTACTCTAGGCTTAATGTTATGTGAAAACAGCCTATTACTACCTATAACCGAAGGTGCTTGGTTATGGTATGCAAAGTAAGGTGGTAAGAGAAGTTACAGCTTACGTTACTTTAATCAATAAATGTCAGGCACTCCTGCATGAAAGAAAGTGCACTAAAGTCCTTCAACACTAACAAGGAATCTTCTTTAAATGTCAGATGCTATAAAATTGCTCGTATCGGAAATGGAACCCAAAAAGGCAGGCAGCGGAACAATGCTCGTGCAGGCTATGCACACAAAAAGGCAGAATATATAATGCCATCGGAGCCAAGAACATCCTAAACACTACAACAATAATAATAATCGCCACGACAATGCAGTATTCCTATCAACAAAAAGAGCCTAAGCCGTTTGTGTCTCAATACATCAAACTAGGCTGTGAAATGCTTGTGTAATCATAAACGGGTATACATAAAAAGAGTAATTGGTTTAATATACTTAATGTCTACTGTGACTGATAAAGTCTAGCTAGAGTCAATGATACGAGATACTGGTGCGCATGGCATGCCGCATAGCCTAGTGCAAATCTCAAGTCTGTGCGTCAAATATTACGTTATAATGAAGGGTAGCTCTCTTGAGAAACCTTAATACCGAAGTATTAAGCGTTCTCCTGGCGTACCTCAAAGACAAACAACGAGCTTAGGACAGTGCAGAATGGTATAGGCAAAAAACCCTCATTCGTGCATGCTCTACTCTCAATGGCACACAGACTAGAATTTACTCAATCAACTCCAGTTCTCAGGAATGTCGTGCCGCTTTTAACTAAAGCCAGCACTCATAGGAAACAATACCTTATAATATCAGACTCCTAGTCTAGCATTATCTAATCCAGCAGAACACTAATAATTAAAGGAAGCAGTACTAAACAATATGAATGCCAACCAATGCTTCGTGATCAACTTATCTTAACAACTAACATACATGGGTTATATCAGACCTTAACGCACAATACAACTGGCCAGCATGAAGCTGATTTTGCAGAGTTAACCAGAGGGGATATGGTATTAATAAAAGGTGGTGAAAGATATGGAAAAAGAGAGAGGTAGGCAGAGGAAAAGATTCTCAGGTGCAGAGCAGGGGACAGGTAGCAAGGGATAAGATAGATGCATTCTAGAAACCAGATCTGAGGGAGAGAGTGGCGAGGAACCAGTATATATACTCGCACTAGTTCGAGCCGCGTGGGAAAAAAGCGGTGACAAGTCCTCTAACCACTACCAAAGTAGCTAGCAAAACATTACGACACCAAGCATGGTAAAGAACTCCCTCAACCAACCCCCACGAGGCAGCCAGCCGTGACGTCATCGAGCGGGGCAAAAACACTGCCCGCCCCCTCTCACTCTGTTCTACTCTCTCTCTCTCCCAGATCCCATCATTACTAGTTAATGATAAAACATATACTTTACAATTAAATATAGAAAGCCTTGACATGGGTGAAAACAAAGAGCCTTTCTGGACTGCCCATGACACGAGCTTTCATATGAAATAAAGCACACTCTAATACATAAACTGTAGCCCCATCCACTGCCCTGGCGATCCTAGCGAGTCACTGTAGGACAAGCCATGCGGTTCTAACGGGGTGGTTAACGTCACACTATCTATTCTATAAGAACATAAGAACATAAGAAAATGGGAGTCTGCAGAAAGCCGATTGGCCTAAGCAAGGCAGATCCCTGTCCAACACAACCCCAATTACAAAGCCCAATTATAGGCTCAACACTCTAATACCCTGAGGATCATCTTACCAAAACGGTTAGAGATTAACGCAGGATTACGGGGGTCTGCAGAGCGCTGATTGGCCCAACCCTGCTGATCCCCCTTCACTTACTTACTTACTTGTTACTTGGTGTGGAGTTTCTCAGCCGCGCTCCGTCACTAGATGTGACGCTCGTCGCAGCTGCCCTTTAAACCATCTAGCACTTGTAGTCTTGTCTCACAGTGCCATCTTCTAAGTCTTAACACTCCCTGAACAAATGTGTTTTTAGTGACTTTTTAAAGGCCTTTATGTTCGCACACCTTTTCACATTAACTGGTAGATTGTTATAAAGTCTCGGTGCACTCTTTTCGAAGGCCCTAAATCCAAATTCATGATTGCACCGCGGCTCATTCAATTGATGCAGCACGTTGCCATGTCTCAGCATCATATCAGTGCCAACATTGAAGTCTTCCAATAAGTCTCGCACATATTCCGGCTTTCCAAAGTTCAAAGCTTGATACACTATAACACACAGTTTGAATATGATCCTCGCTTTCACCGGCAGGCAATGCAGGTCAATTAATGCCGGCGTTATACTCGCACGGAATGGTAAACTCTTTATTAATCTTGCTGCTCTATTCATTATAAGTTGTAGTTTTCGTAGCAAGTAATTTGGTAGTCGATAATATAGAGAATTACAATAGTCTAATTTACTAATTACATGATTGTGGATCAACATTTTGGTTGTATTAATATCCAGATATTTTCTCACAAAAGCAATATTCCTCAGATGATAGGCAGAGATTCGCACTGTTTGATTAATCTGGTTTTTAAATGACAGTTCACTATCAACCAAGACTCCCAAATCCTTCACCACACTACTCACAGTCATCACACTATCATTGATATTGATGCTTTGCACGCCCAGTCTCTCAAGGTTCACCCGTCTGCCTACTAATAGGCATTCAGTTGTATTTTCATTTAATTTCAGTTGCTTTGACTCCATCCACTTCCCAATGTCTTTTAGTAAACCACTAATCTTCTCCTCAACATTCACCACGTCACTTAGTGCCAGATAGAATTGGGTGTCATCCGCAAACAGCTTGAATTTCACTCCATGTTTCATTAATATGCTAGATAGTGCAATTGTATATATACAGAATAGAATTGGTCCAAGAACACTCCCTTGAGGGACGCCCCTCTCTAGATGCTTCGTCTCTGAGAATTTATTACTTATTTGCACACAATAAGTTCTGTTAGTAAGGTAACTTTGAAGGTATTCCAGCGCATTACCATCATTACCAATAGCTTTACAGTCTTCTATTAGTAAGCTATGCACCACTGTATCAAACGCAGCACTCAAGTCCAACAAAATTAAGATTCCACACTTCGCATTGTCCATTTGCACGAGTAAATCATTAATCACAGAGCACATCGTGGTTTCCGTAGAGTAAAGTCCAACCCTTCTCGTCCATATGCTTATCCAATTTTATCTTAAAGCTCCCTATCGTTTTTAATCCCACTATAGCACTTGGTAGTCCATTCCACCCATCTACAACTCTGTTACCAAACCAATATTTGCCTATATCTTTTCTGAAACGAAATTTATCTAATTTGAAACCATTGGTACGTGTTCTTTCGCTATCACTGAGCTTTAGTACATTTGTCATGTCCCCTTTGTTAATCCCACTAACCCACTTGAACACCTCTATCATATCCCCTCTAACTCTGCTTCTCTCTAACGAATGTAAGCCTAATTTCTTCAACCTTTCTTTATACGGCAGATTTCTAATATTATGGATCATTTTTGTCATTCTACGTTGTACTCTCTCCAATGAATCTATGTCCATTCTGTAATAAGGACACCAAAATTGAACAGCATAATCCATATGGGGTCTCACTAATGACAAGTAAAGTTTTAAGATAACATCAGCAGTTCTGTTACTCACACTCCTTGAGAAGAACCCGAGAATCCTGTTTGCCTTCTTTCGAACGCTTATACACTGTTGTCTAGGCTTCAAATCATTGCTAACAAATACACCTAGATCTTTCTCACAATTCGAGTTTTCTAATTCCACATTAGCTAGTTTATATTTAACATTTGTATGCATCTTCCCTATCTTTAACACCTTGCATTTGTCAATGTTAAACTTCATCTGCCAATTTACTGACCATTCGTGTAAGGTATTTAGATCCCTTTGGAGGCACTCTATATCTCTATCTGAATCAATTGTTCTCCTCATTTTGGTATCGTCTGCAAATTTACTTATCCTACTAGTTATACCTAAATCAAGGTCATTTATGTATATAACAAACAACAGAGGACCTAATACAGATCCCTGGGGGACACCACTTTTGACTGCACCCCATTCTGACTTCGTACCATTTATGCTGACTCTCTGCTTTCTACCAATTAGCCATGACCTAATCCATCCCAACAACGCCCCACCTATTCCATGCGCCTCAACCTTTCTCATCAATCTCTCATGGGGGACTCTGAGAGATTGATGAGAAAGGTTGAGGCGCATGGAATAGGTGGGGCGTTGTTGGGATGGATTAGGTCATATCTATCTATATGCTCAAGCCCAATCCCCACTTTGGAGGTAGCCGACTCAAGACAGAGCAAGAACAGGGAAAACACAAAAACAACATAAAACAAAAAATAAACACAGATAAAAAACACAAACTCACACACATCCAGGTCACCCAGGAGAAGACCCAGAGACCAGGGTTACCAAGGTCGCTCCAGCACTCCCCCGGCCCCTGACCACCCCGGAGAGGTTCCGATCTCGGCAGGCAGACATGCAGCGGAGCCAAAACCACAAGCCCTCCCACCACACTTCCAGGCACACCCTTCATATTAATCGTCCCCCCGGGCCAGGCGCCACTAAATTGTAAAATGTGTATTTTCAGCTCATGAGGCTGCCATTCTTTAATAAACCGTTTATTATTATTATTATTATTATTATTATTATTATGGACTATTATCTAGTCGAACTTGCGCCCGACACCTTACTCCAAATGACCACGTGTTCACTCAACTATTCACAAGCATTCTCCATTCACTCCTGTCCACCACCACTTCCCCTGTCTGATCTATAGTCATTCCTCTATCATCCAAAGCCTTTCTTACACAGTCTCTCCATCTCAATGGGGGTCTTCCTGCCCTTCTATCTCCCCTTGTACCTGACTCACATATTCTTTTTGTAAGCCTTTCATCTCCCATTCGTTCAACATGACCATACCAGCTCAGCACCCTTCTGTCCACTCTGGCTGACAAATGTTCCTGCTGCCCCACTCTCCTACGTGTCCCTTCATTCCTCAATCTGTCTCTATGAGTAACTCCACACATACTCCTCAAGCAGCTCATCTCCATCACATCCAGCCCTCTTTTCTCCTTTTTCTTCAGAGCCCATGTCTCAGCCCCATACATCACTGTTGGCACAACAATTCCTTGATACAGTGCACTTTTTACTTTCACTCCGAGATTTCTCGTCTTCCACATACTTCCCATTGCTCCGAAAACCTTCCTTCCTTCACACACTCTCTGTTTTACCTCCACTTCCATACCTCCACTCCTGCTTATCGTTCCTCCTAGATATTTAAAACACTCTACTTGTTCCAATATTTCCCCATCCAGCCTCACATCTAGATTCACCCTATGCTCTCCCCTATTACACACCATTACTTTACTTTTATTGACGTTCACCTTCAGTTTCCTCCTTCCACAAACCACACCAAACTCTTTGACTACCCGCTGCAGTTTCTCATCAGAATCTGCCACCAATGCTGTGTCATCAGCGAACAGCAACTGATTCAACTCCCAATCTCTACCATTCTTTCCTACTAAACCCAATCCTCTTCCCATAGTTCTCCTTTTCACCTCCCTCACCACACCATCCATAAACATATTAAACAGCCATGGTGACATTACACAACCCTGTCGCAAACCTACCTTTACCTCAAACCATTCACTCAACTCACCATTTCCTACTCTCACACATGCTCTGCTCCCTTCATAAAAACTCTTAACTGCTTCTAACAAATTTCCTCCTATTTCATAAATCCTTAACACCTTCCACATTGCTTCACGGTCCACACGATCATACGCTTTTTCCAAGTCCATAAAAGCCCAAAATATCTCTTTATGCTTCTCTAAATACTTCTCGCATAACTGTCTTACTGCAAACATCTGATCCACGCACCCTCTTCCCCTCCTAAAACCGCACTGTTCTTCTCCTATTGCAACTTCCGTACACTTTATTATCCTCTCTATCAACACCCTGCCATACAGCTTTCCAACCACTGACAATAAACTAATACCTCTATAACTTGAACACTCCTGCCGATCTCCCTTCCCCTTGTACAACGGCACAATACATGCACTCTTCCAGTCTATTGGTACCATTGACACAACAAAGCACACATTGAAAAGTCTCACCAACCAATCTATTATCACATCTCCACCCTTCTTTATACACTCCACAGCAATACCATCCAAACCTTCTGCTTTTCCCGCTCTCATTTGTTTCACTGCTTCTTTCACCTCATTTTCCTCAATCCTTTCATTCATTCCCTGCCACCTGGGTGGCCTGGGTAACCTATCTCCATCCACCTCTGCTTCAATCACTGCTTCTCTTCCATCTCTTGTATTTAACAAAGATTAAAAATACTCGGCATATCTTTTCCTCACTTCAATTATCCAATTGTCATAATATTGATCATTTGCACAGCACGTTTCTGAAGTTGGGGTGACCGATTTTTCTAGTTTGGAAATACATTACACTACAAATTGGAAGTATATATATAAAAATGCCACCATATAAATATATAAACAAATATATACACAACAAATGTCACTCATCAACAACTCCAATCATTGTGATAGGAAAATATCATAAATTTTGTTTGAATTTTTGGGTGCATATGCGTGGCTTCGAAAAAAACATTGATTCTATCACTCCAGTAGTTGATCCGCAAGGTTGTGCAGTCAGATGTTATTGTATAAGGGTAGTAGAAACCAAAAACACCCCACAACCTTTTACAACAGCCTATGTCCGTCAAACCCCTCTGGCTCCCTAGCTATCAGTGGGGGTTTGGGCGAATACGTCGGCGAACTCTTGTAACACTTGTTTCATTTGGTGTTTTACAGTGGTGTTAAAATGTTGGGAAGGGTGGGACGTATGGTGGGGGGAAGCTGTTATGATTGGGGTTGAGTCAATGTCGTCAAAAGTTTCAAGGTCTCCAATGACGAGGCCTTTTGGGAGTGTTAAAACTTCCTCAGATATGTTTGCAATTAAGATAGCGTTGATGGGAGGATATAAGGGCGGGTTGGATTCTGCAACGTTCCATACAGGTGGTGATTTGTCTTGGGGTAATAATCATATCATGTTGGGGAAGGGGGTGAAGGGGTACCCACTGTTGGTGTCCGGGAGGAATGGACATATGTTAATTTATTACTGCGGGGCTGATGATGGTGGGTTATGGGTGGGGTTGGGAGAGGGAGTTGGGTTGTTCTGTGGTGGGGTTTGGTTCGAGTGGGTTGGGAGGCAGTGTTGAATTTATTGGGGTGGGGGGGGGGGGGGGTGATAACGGGGGTGAGCGGTATGTTGGGTAGGGTGCTCGGCGGCATTGTAGTCACCGGGTAAGGGGGGTAGCAGTTTTTTTTATTGGTAGGGTTGAGCGGGAGGCAATATATTTAGCTTGTGCGGGGGTGGAGGGGGTGTTATGTTTGTTTTGTTTAAGTTGTGTTAATTTGGGTCTTCCTATTATTCTTGGAGAAGGTAAGGGGTGGGGTTTGCTGGGCTCTTCTGGGTCGGATTTTTTTTTTTTTTTTTTTAACGGTTAGGAGTCATCTGCCGCAGTCCAGCTATGCTTGAAGGCGCTGGAGGAGGTCTAAGCCCATATAACCGTCATATTGTTGACATTCAGAGTAAAATACGACAAAGGGGTGATGGTAGGTGGCATTTGGTTGGGGGGTTGTGATATGCAGTGGTGTTGTCTTTCCCCTAATGGGCAAGAGGTTATCTCCAGCACTGATGAGGTTTGTGGGTTTTTTTTTTTTGTCCTTTCTATATTCCAACTACTCCCTCTCGGGCATAGGCTGAAAGCCTGCACATCCAACCGCTCAACACGGTGAAGCCTGTGAGGTCTTGTTCCAGTCTAGGGAGTGAGACAAGTGAAGCACTAGAGTTCAACTCAGGGCTCGAAGCAGCCCCATCTCTGAAGCTGCTTCATCTTCGTGCTTCACTGTCTCACCACCCAGACTCGGACCCTCACTCTCAGAACGCCACCTATTGAGCAATTAACTCACTGCATTGCCCCCCTGTAGCATATTTTGAATATGGGAATATTCATACAGTGCTATTTAATCAGGGAACAATGAGGGTATTTTTTTGGCATTTTCGGTTGGCTTTGTTGTAATGCACTGATGCTAGATACAGCACAAATTCCATCCCAATAATATCTTCCCATTGATATATCGGGATTCGAACCCAGGACTATTGGATTACCAGGCCAGTGGCAAGCCCATTCTGCCACACCTCCCCTTTTGGCAGGTTTTAGGTTTCATAATTTTGTTTTTGTTTTTATGTTTGACATAAAAAGAGTTGAACAGACACAACCGGCTGCACCTTTATCAATTAGGAGTCTTATTGGGATGCCTCGAATTTTGGCGAGGTGATAGATTGGTGGTGGTTTGTCGATTGCAGACTCCCCCGCCGAAGCCATGACGAGCAGGGGAGGTTTTAAAAACCCTGGGGATTCTCGTCGGAGTCCTCCTGGATTTCCTCCTCTTCTTCTGCAATTTGGGCTATCTCTTCGGTCTTGTACTCTTCTTCGATTTCTTCTTCCTCTAATTCTTGATATTCTTCTGCTGCTGATACACGAGGGACATTGCTTCTATTGTTTGCTTGACTCGGATGTAATGGAGGGGGCAGGTTGAATTACATGCTTGACTCGGATGTAATGGAGGGGGCAGGTTGAATTACATGCTTGACTCGGATGTAATGGAGGGGGCAGGTTGACTCGGATATAATGGAGGGGGCAGGTTGAATTACATGCTTGACTCGGATATAATGGAGGGGGCAGGTTGACTCGGATATAATGGAGGGGGCAGGTTGAATTACATGCTTGACTCGGATATAATGGAGGGGGCAGGTTGACTCGGATATAATGGAGGGGGCAGGTTGAATTACATGCTTGACTCGGATATAATGGAGGGGGCAGGTTGAATTACATGCTTGACTCGGATATAATGGAGGGGGCAGGTTGACTCGGATATAATGGAGGGGGCAGGTTGAATTACATGCTTGACTCGGATATAATGGAGGGGGCAGGTTGACTCGGATATAATGGAGGGGGCAGGTTGAATTACATGCTTGACTCGGATATAATGGAGGGGGCAGGTTGAATTACATGCTTGACTCGGATATAATGGAGGGGGCAGGTTGACTCGGATATAATGGAGGGGGCAGGTTGAATTACATGCTTGACTCGGATGTAATGGAGGGGGCAGGTTGACTCGGATATAATGGAGGGGGCAGGTTGAATTACATGCTTGACTCGGATATAATGGAGGGGGCAGGTTGACTCGGATATAATGGAGGGGGCAGGTTGAATTACATGCTTGACTCGGATATAATGGAGGGGGCAGGTTGAATTACATGCTTGACTCGGATATAATGGAGGGGGCAGGTTGACTCGGATATAATGGAGGGGGCAGGTTGAATTACATGCTTGACTCGGATATAATGGAGGGGGCAGGTTGACTCGGATATAATGGAGGGGGCAGGTTGAATTACATGCTTGACTCGGATATAATGGAGGGGGCAGGTTGAATTACATGCTTGACTCGGATATAATGGAGGGGGCAGGTTGAATTACATGCTTGACTCGGATGTAATGGAGGGGGCAGGTTGAATTACATGCTTGACTCGGATGTAATGGAGGGGGCAGGTTGAATTACATGCTTGACTCGGATATAATGGAGGGGGCAGGTTGAATTACATGCTTGACTCGGATATAATGGAGGGGGCAGGTTGAATTACATGCTTGACTCGGATGTAATGGAGGGGGCAGGTTGACTCGGATATAATGGAGGGGGCAGGTTGACTCGGATATAATGGAGGGGGCAGGTTGAATTACATGCTTGACTCGGATGTAATGGAGGGGGCAGGTTGAATTACATGCTTGACTCGGATATAATGGAGGGGGCAGGTTGAATTACATGCTTGACTCGGATATAATGGAGGGGGCAGGTTGAATTACATGCTTGACTCGGATGTAATGGAGGGGGCAGGTTGACTCGGATATAATGGAGGGGGCAGGTTGACTCGGATATAATGGAGGGGGCAGGTTGAATTACATGCTCGAAAATCAAAGGGGTTGATGGTCAGTAGTGGGTGGTCTCTCGGGTTATATCCGGACGTGGATCTATGAGGGAAACGTCCGGGCTGTTTGGATGCTGGATATATCCGTTTTTGGTTGGTTTGGCCGGAATTGTTGGGGGCGGTCGGGGTAGTAAGGTTGAGGGTTGCTTGGGGTTGGTCTGGGGTTGTACGTTTAAACATTTCTTTGCCGGCTGTTGTGTTGCGGGTGTGTGGTGACTCTTTTTATGACCGCTACCTTGGGCGTCTTCTCTACACCATAGAAAGCGTTGATTCTTTTTCTTTTTTCTATGTGATTGAGGGAGGCAAAAGGCATAACTGCCTATAGCGAGTGCCTCCCCCATAGTTGAAAGAGTGACAGGCCAAAATCAAGGGATGTTCGAGCCAAAATGCCTGGACACACGGACTTTGAAACAATTTAAGTCATAGGAAGAGGGAAAGACTGACTCTGGGAGAATGTTCCAGAGCTCAGCTGTTGAGTAGAAGAAAGTTTGAGAGTAACGTTTCACTCTTGGGTTGGAGAGTTGCACAGAGTAGGGGTGGGATTGAGTTGCAAGACGGGTACCTCGTGCCCTACGTAAAGGAGGTGGTATGCACTGGGATAGCTCTGAGGAACACTGATTATTATAGTAGCGATAGAATAGCGAGAGAGATGCAACATTGCGGCGGAGAGAGAGAGATTGCAGAGAGTAGGTGAGTGGACGGGAGTTAATGATACGAAAGGCCTTCCTTTCAACTTTGTCTAGGAGAGCGGTGTGAGAGGAACCTCCCCACACATGTGAACAATACTCAATACAAGGGCGCACTATGCCCCTGTACAGAGCAAGAAGCTGTGCAGGGGAAAAGAACCCCCTAAGGCGGTTGAGCACACCCAGGTTCTGGGAGGCTGCCTTAGCAAGACTGGTAATATGGTCCTTCCAAATGAGAGCAGAAGAAAAAGAGACACCAAGAATATTGAGAGAAGATGAAGGGTTGATTTTTGTATTGTTGAAGAATAAGGGATAGTCCGCTGGGAGATCCTGACGGGTAGATAGATGGAGAAATTGGGTTTTGGAAGAATTAAAGTTAACAAGGTTTTCTCTTCCCCAATTGGAAATAGTATTTAGATCAGAATTTAAGAGTTCTATGGCTTCATTACGTTTGTCGTTGAGGGATTGCTGGCTGGGGCGTTCTGAAAAACTAATGGAGTAGTGTAAGGTTGAGTCGTCTGCGTATGAATGGATGGGAATTAAGGTACAGTTAAGGAGATTATTTATAACAATTAGAAAGAGAATAGGAGATAGGACAGAGCCCTGAGGAACACCGGAGTTTATAGGGTGAGGAAGTGAACCATGGCCGTCCACAACCGCGGCTATGGAACGGCCGGAAAGGAAATTAGAGATAAAGGCACAGATGGAGGGATAGAAACCGAAGGAGGGTAGTTTAGAAATAAAAGATTTATGCCAGACTCTATCGAAGGCTTTCGATATGTCTAGTGCAATAGAAAAAGTCTCACCGAAGTCCCAAAAGGAGGATGACCAAGAGTTAGTAAGATATGAAAGAAGATCACCTGTAGAGCGACCCTTAAGGAAGCCATACTGGCGATCTGAGAGCAGATTATGAGAAGAGAAATGCTTAAGAAATTTGGAAGCAAGAATAGTTTCAAAAACTTTAGAAAGACAAGAGATAAGAGCAATTGGACGATAGTTGGAGGGTTGAGAGCGGTCACCCTTCTTTGGGACAGGTTGAATGTGAGCAAACTTCCAGCATGAAGGGAAGACGTTAGAGGATAGACAGAGACGAAAGAGTTTGCCTAGGCAGGGAGTCAGCACGGAAGCACAGTTTTTGAGAACAACAGGAGGAACACCGTCCGGACAGTACGCCTTATTAGTATTAAGCCCAGAGAGGGTAGGAAGTACATCTTTAGAAGAGATTAGGATATTAGGCATAAGTAAGAGAGAGGAGGGCGGAGAGGGAGGAATAGCACCGGAATCATCCAAGGTGGAGTTTCTAGCAAAAGTTTGAGCGAAGAGTTTAGCTTTGTCAGAGGAAGAAGTGATGGTTGTGCCATCAGAGTGGGAAAGGGGAGGGAAAGACGAGGAAGAGAAATTGTTGGAGAGGTTTTTGGCTAGATGCCAGAAAGCTTGGGAAGAGCTAGAGTTGGATACTGGAGAGATAGGACAGGTGACAGAGATAAGTTTATGGTCGGAGGAGCCCAAAGGAGAGAAAAGATCGACAGTATAAGAAGAAGGGTTAGAAGTTAGAAACAGGTCAAGAATGTTGGGCCGATCTCCGATGCGATCCGGGATACGGGTGGGTTGCTGAACTAACTGCTCTAGGTCATTTAGGATAGAAAAGACGTAGGCTTGTTCACCAGGTGGATCAGTAGTGTGAGAGGAGAGCCATTGGCGGTGGTGAACGTTGAAATCTCCTAAGATGGAGATTTCTGAGAAAGGAGAAATGGATAGAATGTGTTCCACTGTAGAGTTTAGATAGTCAAAGAATTAGGGAAAGTTGGTAGAGTTAGGGGAAAGATAGACAGCACAGAAATATTTAGTAAGAGAATGACAGGAAAGTTTGAGCCATTAAGTTGAGAATTCAGAGGAGTCGAAATCGGGAACACGAGAGCAAGTGAGTTTGTTGTGCACATATGCACAACATCCGCCTTTGGCTTTGAAACTAGGATAGAGAAAGTAGGAGGATACAGAGAAGGGGTTGCTGGATGTTGCTACAGACACCTGAGTTTCGGTGAGGAAGAGAAGATCAGGTTTGTAGGAGGAGAGATGGTGCTCAACAGAGTGAAAGTTAGAGGAAAGTCCGCGAATGTTGCAGAAATTAATAGAAAGAGTAACAGGCCGAGGTCCAGGTAATTGTGTGGGGTCGTCAAGGGATGGTCGGTCGGGTGAGGGGGCATTTATGCCCCCCCCCCCCCCCCCCCCCCCCTGGGGACTCCGAGGCTGGGCTAGAATTCATAATTTTGTTTGTTTTTAATTTTGGTGTGGAGGAATGAAGTGTGGTGTGCATGTTTAGTGTAGTGAAGTGGATAGGAGGAGGAGGTGATTGTGAGAGCTAGCTGGATTGCTCTCAGTGTAAATGAGGCACAAAGGGAATCTGTAAGAGAGGCCAAGCAAATGAAACAGGAGTTCCAGCGACTCTTTATCACATGCCTATAACCTCACCTGGGTCTAGCCCTGATCGATTGGTGCCTACAATCTCCCCACGATGATAGATTGTGCTGCTTCCTTTTCTGCTCTCGTCTGTGCCCTTCGTGTTGCTCTTTTCCTCTCCTTGATGTTGGCGAGCCTGTCTCTCCATAGGTTGGGAGAACAGCTGATTGGCTTGCTAATTTGTTTTCTTGCAACCCCGTCATCTCACCACCTTCTTCCAAAACAAAATCTTGACCCCGAGACTTGAGTTGGTACATCCTGTAGTTCTTCGTCAGGATGCATGGTTTGAGGTCGTGGAGGAAGCGGCACCAAACTACCGTTGAAATATCCTTTGGTGCGTTTAGCGTCGCATGTCATGGTCAGCTGGAGTGACGCAGGAGATAAGGTAGCTTCTTGAATCAACTGCGCTGGTGATACTATGGTTGTCTAGGTCATTCCCTTGGACACGGAAATGCTGCTTATCTTCATGTTGGACTCGGCAGGAACAGTATTGGAAGGTGTTGGTGATTCAGCTGCTGTCTGAGAGATGACTGGAGAAACGGTGTTACTGGTGGTGTTGTTGCCCTCTGTCACAGAGGGGAGGAGTTTGCTGCCCTTTAGGTCGCTCCCCATTTTAGGTGACGTCGCAGTAGGGATGTGTGCAACTTGGACAGGGTGTGAAGTTGGCATCTTCATGGTAGGTGAGGTGACAGAGTAGGACTTGCTGGAGCGGCAGGTGTGGCGGGTGACCTCGCAACAGGTGGGGCGGCGACCTGGTTAGGTTGCGACGAGGTGCTTGTCATGGTAGGTGATCTGACAAGTGTGGTGGCCTTAGTGGGGGCCCGCCTCCTAGTAGTTGGGTTGAAGGTAGGTGCCCCACGTTTTGGTGGAGTCACACAGCCAGATTTCCTACATGGAGGATTTGAAAAAGATTGGGTTAATAATGAAGAAGGTTTTGACTTGGTAGTTTTCATGCGTGAGGGTGAGGAGATGGATGTAGTGCGTGGTTTGGATGATTTAGAGATAGTGTGTGAAGAAGTAGTGTGAGGTGGTATTTTATGGCTAGAGTTAGTTGGCTGAGGATATTGAATAAGAGGCTAAGGAAGTTTTGAATGAATTTGTTTCTTAGGTGAAGCTTGATTGATTGCATTAGGAGGAAGATGAGAGATTATTGGAGTGGTTGATTGAGTACTGGGTAAAATAACAAAAGTAGGAAGATCTGCTTCGGATGAGGTGGTAGAGAGAGGAGTAGATGGTTGTGGAGGCAGAATAGATATAGTCTGAGTTGGTAGGGTAGGTGGAGCAGAAAAAATGCGAACAGGAGGAAGTAGATTGCTAGATAGGTTGATGCGATAGGGGTTAGAGGAAGGAGGAGGAGGAGGAGGGGTAGGAAAATGAAAAGTTGGGTCTCTCACATTATGTACAGGTGGTTTTATCACCACTGGAGAAGGAGTGATGGGTGAAATTAAATGTGGTGTCAATAATTCTGTGGAGCCTAAAGTTTGGTTATTAATTGCAGTCAATGT
The DNA here is from genome assembly GCA_037953745.1 of Lithodes maja. Lineage (NCBI taxonomy): Eukaryota > Metazoa > Arthropoda > Malacostraca > Decapoda > Lithodidae > Lithodes > Lithodes maja. The sequence continues at coordinate 308,370 of JBAKBP010000350.1, forward strand.
GTCATTATCATTTGGGTCAGCAAGCATAGTGATATTGTCATCAATGGGCTGAAACCTATGGACATATCTATTTCAGTAGGTGCGTGACTCGCCGTAATAATTTATGGTGACCTGGTAACAGTTTGGTACAGTGAGTATTTCAAAAGGCCCTTTATATCTTGGCTTGAGTTTGGAAGGTACAGGAAGTTGGGCAACCATGACTTGATCGCCGACTGGTGAGGACTGACTTTAGGTGTTTCGTCAGGTTGAAGATCCTGTATGTATTGGAGTTGTCGAAGTCGGTTTTTCAGGTGGACTAAGGATTGGTCAATATTTGATGAGGGCTCATATGGGACAGACAGGTGACGTAATGGTAGTAATACGGGAGGTATCCAAAAAACTCGTTCGTGGGGTAAAACTCTGTCTTGGCGGGGACAAGTATTTATGCCCCACTGTACTATTTTGACTTGACTGGGCCAGTCAGTGGTGTTCATTTGTTGTAAGCGAGTCCGGATTTGATTTGCAATGGTGCGGTGACTTCTTTCACAAATAGAGTTCCCTTGAGGCCAATAAGGGGAGGAATGGCTTATTCTGAAACCGCACATCTTAGAAAGCTGTGACAATATGTGACCTGTGAACTCGTGGGCATTATCTGAGTGAATAGCTTCAGGTAGGCCAAAATAAGGAAATACGTGCTGTATCATGGCTTCAGCTACGGCTAAGGCAGAGTGTTCTTTTGCTGGACAGGCAATTACGTATTTGGAATACGTGTCCACGACAGTTATAATATATCTAAAACCTTTTATACCTTCCATGGGTCCAATTACATCCCCTGCTAGCAACTGCCATGGTTTGGAGGCTACTAACTTTCGCTGCCATGGTTTGGAGGCTACTAACTTTCGTGTAGGTCCGGCGGTGCGGGTACAGTCTTTGCTTAAAGCACAGGCCCGACAAGCTTCAGTGATTTTCTTGGTGGTGATATATGGAGAAGGAGTCCAGTATACTTGTTGGAAAGTGGATGTTAATTTTCTCTGAGCCAAATGAATGCCATTGTGAGAGTGCAGGCATTGTATACTTGGTAAGGCAGAGCTAGGGGTAATTACAATTTTACCCTCTGGAGTATATAAATGATCTCCTCTTCGTTGTAGTTGTGAGAAAATGTGCCTAGGTACAAACTCTGGTTTGTCTTGTTGTTGAAATTGTTGCAGGTGTTGTTGATCTTGGTCTGCAGAATTTTGGTGGTGAATAGCTCGAATGGTTTGAGTATCCAGTTCTGGGTTGGATGTTGTTGTTGACTCAGTTGGAAGTCTAGATAGAGCATCGGCATTTGCATGCAACTTTCCAGGCCTGTAAACAATTTCAAAGTCGAATTCTTCCAACGATTCACGCATGGTGGTCCGTGATGATGGTGACCTTGACACCAGCTAGATACGCTTTGAAATGTTGTAGAGCCCAAATTATTCCCAAACATTCTCTCTTTGTAACGGGATAGTTTATTTCAGCTGGGTTGAGAGTTCGGCTGGCACAATATGCAATAATGTATTCTCTTCCTTCTCTGGTTTGACTCAGAACTGCTCCAATACCGTAATGTGACACATCAGTGTAGAGACAGAACGGTTTTGGTATAATCAGGAAAAGGAACAACTGGAGAGGTCACTAATAATTATTGCAAAGAATTAAATGCTTGAAGGCGTTGGTTTATCCATAAGAATAGTTCTTCCTTCTTGGTTAAATCATGGAGTGGCTTGGCAATAGTGGCAAATATTTTCACAAAGCGACTATAGTATGACGCTATTCCAAGAAATGCTTGGACTCCCTTTACATTGGTGGGAGGGGTTATGGTACTTATTGCTTGCAATTTTTATGGATCTGGTGCAATTCCTTCTGAGACTATGTGGCCTAGAAATGTTACTTCCTTTTGAGCTAAAGTGCATTTGGAAGGTTTGAGCTTTAATTTAGCATCTCGTATCCGTTGGAATACTTGTCGGAGTCTTTGTATATGCTTAGCCCAGGTTTTGCCGAAAACAATGATGTCATCTAAATAGGCTAAACAAGTTTCCCAGGTTAATTCTTGTAGTACAGATTCCATTAGTCTAGAAAATGTGGCTGGGCCGTTGTATAGGCCAAAAGGCAGTACTGTGAATTCATATAGTCTTCCTTGGCTGGTGGTAAAAGCCGTTTTCTGTTGATGTTCCGGAAGTACAGGTACTTGCCAATATCCGGCCTGCAAGTCAAGAGTGGTAAACCATTTGGCGCCTAGTAAGGATTCTAATGCCCCATTAATTGGCACATTTGTGACATGTCGGACAGCAATCGTATATATATACCCTCTCATGATAATCGTATGACTCGCAAGGCTTCGCATGAGGCCCTTGCGGGTCGTCGCAAATGTTCGGTTTGTTCAAAATTTTGTACGAGGACTGATGATGGATCATAGACCTCGCAAGCATCGGCGAGCATCGCAGATGGATCAGCGGGGCCGTCGGAGATCATCGGCGACGTCGGCGAGGGTGTCGCACGAAAAAAACCGTAAAATGTTTCCAAAACGTCGCACGATGGCTCGCCGATGCTCTCAGATGTTCCGAGAACATCGCCGGTGCACAATAATTATCGGCGATTTCCTCGTCAATTAATCGCCGGCGTGCGGACGAATACTCACCGAGGGTATACCCACCAGGGGTATACTCTGCACGAGGCATGCGAAGGCATGCGAAGGGCCTTGCGACGTCGCCGAAGGCTCACGGCACACCTCGCCGAGGCCAAAGAGCATGTTCTGATGGTGGGTAATAAAAAGGGATTATCACCCGTTTTTTCCCGGAAAAGCGCTTGTGTTTACTGCAGTTTAATTGTCCGGAAAAGCACTCAGGTCTCCATTGTATCCATTGTATCCATTGTACATCTGTCAGAGGTCAGGTCAGGTCAGGGGGTATTATAGACCGCGGTACAGGTCAGAAAAGGTCATTCCACAGTTTCCAGTCAACAAGCCACCCACCACTCTCCAAACTTACCAACACTCTCCAATTGAACATGGGTCCCAAGGCACAACCAACGCTGAAGAAGGTGGCGAAGAATGTGGACAAGAAGAAGGCGACCACGAAATTTTTTCAGAGTGAGACGTCCATCATCCAAGCCCATGTCATTTTGGATGCCATGCAGGATCCTGAAGGAGAGGTGGCATCAAAGGACGTGGAAGGCCACCAGGACAACCAGTAGAGCCAGCAACTGTTCGTCACACAGGACGATTTGGTGGTTAAGGTCCACAGGGCCGAACGTGACAGCGACATGACCCAGGTGACCCCAGAAGAGAAGTCGTCCTCAGGCACTGACGAAGGTCCCCAATACGGAGTAATAACTGCCGCGATGGAGAACGACCTGGCAGAATGGGTCCACAATCACCCAGCCCTATGGGCCAAGTCTGACCCATGTTACCACGATAAAATTTATAAGTGCCGCATTTTCGAGAAGAAAGGGAAACAACTGAATTTACCAGGTAAGTGGCTATGAGTTATTTGGAAATATATATAATGGTTTGTGTGATTAACGTGGTGCTATGAACACATTTACACAATAATATAACAACTTGACAAGTGAAAAATTTAATATTTCAGTCGATTTCTTGTGCTTGCCCTTTGGTTTGTTTGCTAAATAATCTCCCCTCAATCTCACAACATATTTACATATTCTCTTGATGTTTTTAATGCACTCTCTCTCGTTCCCTTTTCAGCGGCTCTTTTGTCAAAATTCTACCAAAACATGAGGACACTCTACGGCAAACTTCTTAACAAGAAGAGCGGTTCCAAAGCTAAAATACTAACAATGAGGGATCAGTGGATTTGAGATACATTTTCCTTCCTTAACGAAAATGTATCCCAAAAGGAACCCAGGATCAGCAGCCAGAAGGTATGAACAATAATATATGAAACCATTGGCTACATATAGTAACGTATATTTACTTCTTATATTAACTTTTTGTTGTGTGTAAGATTATTAATATGTTTGACTTTATAATGTTTTATAAGTTCGATATGGTATTTATTGTATTTGACTCTCAGATCCAGAAAAGATCGCGGCCACAGGAGAACTTGGAGGAGGACGAGGAGGAGAACGAGGAGGAGGTGGTCGTCGTGGAGGAGGACGTATCACAGGTCGAGGAGGCGATGGGCCAGGCAATGGAGGAGCTGACAAACTCTCCTGTCATGCCCTAAACCCACAGAAGGGGTAGGGGGGCAAAACGTGGACGTCTGGCCCCGGCCCCGGCCCAAGATGTTCCCCTGTACTTGAACAAAGTAAGCATTTAATCGTAATCTTTACCGCAAT